>JAEMOT010000826.1:0-41061 GCA_019297695.1 Apostasia ramifera
GAATTCAACGTAATGCAATGAATAGCAGCAAGAACATGACTATTCAACTCAAATTCATTGATATATCATAAATCAGTCCCTAAAAGAGCCTATTCTATTAAAATTAATCGATATACTGATGAAAAGATGTGTAATTGTAGGTGTTACATTAAAACACAATCAAATATCCCTAATAGATCACCAAATATCGGTTTATAATGAAATACAATAATATAGCAAATATTGGATGTGTAATTACAGTTTTACGTTAAAATACCTTCATACAAACAAGATCAATGTAAAATTGCATATATTCTCTTCACATACAATAAGAATTAATTGAATACTTTCACAATTGCTTATATTCAGTTAAAATAAATTAATATGCAATTAATCTTACTCAAAATGCTTGTACAACACTTGAATTCAACGTAATGCAATGAATAGCAGCAAGAACATCACTATTCAACTTAAATTCATTGATATGTCAAAATTTAGTCTGTAAAAGAGCCTATTCTCTTAAACTTAATCAATATACTGATGAAAAGATGTGTAATTGTAGGTATTACATTAAAACACAATCAAATGTCTCTAATAGATCACCAAATATCGGTTTTTGATTAAAATACAATAGTATAGCAAACATTGGTGGTGTAATTAGTGTTTTATGTTAAACTACCTTCATACACATAAGATCAAAGTTAAATTGCATATATTCTCTTAAATAAAATAAAAACTAATTGAATACTTTCACAATTGCTTATATTCAATTAAAATAAATTAATATGCAATTAATCTTACTCTAAAGCTTGTACTACACTTGAATTCGATGTAACGCAATGAATAGCAGTAAGAACATCACTATTCAACTCAAATTCATTGATATGTCAAAAATCAATCTCTAAAAGAGCCTGTTTTCTTAAAATTAATCAATATACTGATGAAAAGATGTGTAATTATAGGTATTACATTAAAACACAATGAAATGTCTCTAATAAATCACCAAATATCAGTTTTTGATTAAAATACATCAATATAGAAAAACGTTGGCGGTGTAATTAGAGTTTTATGTTAAAATACCATCATACAGACAAGATCAATGTCAAATTGCATATATTCTCCTCACATACAATAAAAACTAATTGAATACTTTTACAATTGCTTATATTAAATTAAAATAAATTAATATGCAATTAATCTTACTCTAAATGCTTGTACTACACTTGAATTCAACATAATGCAATGAATAGCTGCAAGAACATTACTATTAAAATCAAATTCATTGAAATGTCAAAAATCAGTCTCTAAAAGAGCCTATTCTCTTAAAATTAATCGATATACAGATGAAAAGATGCGTAATTATAGGTATTACATTAAAACGCAATCTAATGTCCCGAATAAATCACCAAATATCAGTTTTTGATTAAAATACAATAATATAGCAAACATTGGCGGTGTCATTAGTGTTTTATGTCAAAATACGTTCGTACAGATAAGATCAAAGTCAAATTGCATATATTCTCTTCACATACAATAAAACTAAATTGAATACTTACACAATTGCTTGTATTCAGTTAAAATAAATTAATATGCAATGAATCGTACTCTAATGTACTACACTTGAGTTCAACGTAATGCAATGAATAGCCGCAAGAACATCACTATTCAACTCAAATTCATGGATATGTCATGAATCAGTCTCTAAAATAGCCTATTCTCTTAAACTTGATTGATATATTGATAAAAAGATGTATAATTGTAGGTATTACATTATAACTAAATCAAATGTCCCTAATAGATCGTTAAATATCGATTTTTGATTGAAATACATCATTATAGGAAATATTAGTTGTGTAATCAGAGTATTATGTCAAAATACCATCGTATAGACAAGATCAAACTGAAATTTCATATATTCTCTTCAAATACAATAAAAACTAATTGAATAATCACACAATTACTTATATTCAGTTAAAATAACTTATTATGCAATGAATCGTATGCTAAACACTTGTACTCCACATGAATTCTAGGTGATGCAATGAATAGCTACAAAAACATCACTGTTCGACTCAAATTCATTGATATATCATAAATCAGTCCCTAAAAGAGCTTATTCTCTTAAAATCGATTGATATACTGATAAAAAGATGTGTAATTGTAGGTATTACATTAAAAAGCAATCAAATGTCCCTAATAGATCACCAAATATCAATTTTCGGTTGAAATACATCAATATAGCAAGTATTTGTTCTGTAATCAGAGTATTAGGTTAAAATACCTTCGTATAGATAAGATCAAAGTCAAATTGCATATATTCTCTTCAAATATAATAAAAACTAATTGAATACTCACACAATAAATCGTACTCTAAATGCTTACACTCCACTTGAATTCAACGTAATGCAAAGAATAGTTGCAATAATATCACTATTCAACTCAAATTCATTTATTTGTAAAACATCATCCTCTAAAAGAGCCTATTCTCTTAAAATTAATCGATATACTAATGAAAAGATATGTAATTGCAGGTATTACATTAAAACGCAATCAAATGTCCCTAATAGATCACTAAATATCGGTTTTTAATTAAAATACAATAATATAGCAAATATTGACTGTGTAATTACAGTTTTACATTAAAATACCTTCATACAAACAAGATCAATATCAAATTGCATATATTCTCTTCACATACAATAAAAATTAATTGAAACACAATTGCTTATATTCAGTTAAAATAAATTAATATACAATTAATCTTACTCTAAATGCTTGTACTACACTTGAATTCAACGTAATGCAATGAATAGCAGCAAGAACATTATTCAACTCAAATTCATTGATATGTCAAAATTCAGTTTGTAAAAGAGCCTATTCTCTTAAAATTAATCAATATACTGATGAAAAGATGTGTAATTGTAGGTATTACATTAAAACACAATCAAATGTCTCTAATAGATCACCAAATATCGGTTTTTGATTAAAATACAACAGTATAGCAAACATTGGTGGTGTAATTAGAGTTTTATGTTAAACTACCTTCATACACACAAGATCAAAGTCAAATTGCATATATTCTCTTAAA
Source organism: Apostasia ramifera (assembly GCA_019297695.1). Lineage (NCBI taxonomy): Eukaryota > Viridiplantae > Streptophyta > Magnoliopsida > Asparagales > Orchidaceae > Apostasia > Apostasia ramifera. The sequence continues at coordinate 3,068 of JAEMOT010000826.1, forward strand.
TACAATAAAAACTAATTGAATATTTTCACAATTGCTTCTATTCACTTAAAATAAATTAATATGCAATTAATCTTACTCTAAATGCTTGTACTACACTTGAATTCAACGTAATGCAATAAATAGCTGCAAGAACATTACTATTAAAATCAAATTCATTGAAATGTCAAAAATCAGTCTCTAAAAGAGCCTATTCTTTTAAAATTAATCGATATACTGATGAAAAGATGTGTAATTATAGGTATTACATTAAAACGCAATCTAATGTCCCGAATAGATCACCAAATATCAGTTTTTGATTAAAATACAACAATATAGCAAACATTGGCAATGTAATTAGTGTTTTATCTTAAACTACTTTCGTACACACAAAATCAAAGTCAAATTGCATATATTCCTCTTCAAATACAACAAAAAACAAATTGAATACTTTTACAATTGCTTGTATTTAGTTAAAATAAATTAATGTGCAATTAATCTTACTCTAAATGCTTGTACTACACTTGAATTCAATGTAATGCAATGAATAGCTGCAAGAACAGTGACAACTAAAATTCATTGATATGTTATAAATCTGTCTCTAAAAGAGCCTATTCCCTTAAAATTAATCGATATACTGATGAAAAGATGTGTAATTATAGGTATTATATTAAAACACAATCTAATATCCTGAATTGATCACCAAATATCAGTTTTTGATTAAAATACGATAATATAGCAAACATTGGCGTTGTAATTAGTGTTTTATGTTAAAATACATTCGTACAAATAAATCAAAGTCAAATTACATATATTCTCTTTAAATACAATAAAATTAATTGAATACCTACACAATTGCATGTATTCAGTTAAAATAAATTAATATGCAATGAATCGTACTCTAAATTCTTGTACTACACTTGAATTCAACGTAATGCAATGAATAGCTGTAAGAACATCACTATTCAACTCAAATTCATTGATATGTCATGAATCAGTCTCTAAAATAGCCTATTCTCTTAAACTTGATTGATATATACTGATAAAAAAATGTCTAATTTTTTGTATTACATTATAACTCAATCAAATGTCCCTAATAGATCGTCAAATATCAATTTTTGATTGAAATACATTATTATAGAAAATATTAGTTGTGTAATCAGAGTATTATGTTAAAGTACCGTCATATAGACAAGATCAAAGTGAAATTGCATATGTTCTCTTCTATGTATAGCAAGTTATGATACGCTTTTAGAGAATTATTTGTTGTATATTAACATATTTCAACTTAACAAAGAAAATTATACGATTAGTTTTTGTCGTATCGATGAATTCAAAGTAAAATCTTTATAGATCGTCTTAATGCATGTCAAGTTGAGTTTATTGAATACTAGTAATTATATAGCAATTCGTTGATTTTTTAGTGTATTTTAATATTATACAAGCATTAAGGATTGAACTTTTGAATATGAAGGTATTACATGTTAGTACTCTCAATTACACAATTTATATTCATTATATTGATTAATTTAAACTAAAAACACATATTTAGAGGCTGATTCGACTCATATCAAGGTATTTTAACGAAATATTAACATTTATGCAATTATTAGTAGTATGTCACTGTATTTTAACTTAATTAAAGCATTTAGAGACAAAAGTGTCGCATATTAATGTATTTGAGCTGAAAAGTGGTAATTATATAATTTTTTATTAGTATATTGATAAATTCTAGCTAAATATATGTCCTTAGAGACTCTCTTATTGCACATCAAGTTATTTAAATAAAAGTTTAGTGATCAAAAGATAATTTGATAGTTTTTCATTGTTTTTGAATAGAAAACTAGTATTTAAACATTATTGTTTTATAAATCAGGGCATTTCGACTTACTACTCACAATTATACTACTTATATTACTTATATGATTATAATCTGATTTAATTCACATATTTAGTGATCGATTCGTAGCGTATCGAGGTATTTTAATTTAATACCAATAATTATAATTAAATTTAAAAGTATATAAAAGTATTCGAACTTTATAAACACTTTTAACTGAACAGTATAATTATATGAACTAATCTACTTCATATCATTGTATTTTAGCTGAATAGAAAAATTATAAACTATTCATTATACATCGAAGAATTTATATTGAATGCAAGCATTTAGAAAATAATTTATTACAAATAAAATTATTTTATCAAAATACCTACAGTTATATGATTTTTCAATGATTTGTGAACATATTTCTATATAATACTAACATTTGCTTGTGATTTATTGTATATCAAGCAAGTTTAGCTTAATACTCACAATTACGCAACTTATAATTGTTATATTGATATATTTTATCAAATACATGTAGTTAGTGATCTATTTGATGTATATCGAGTTATTGTAACAAAATACCCACAATTATATATATCTGTTTGATGGTATATCGATCTATTTTAACTAAATAAATACTTTCATAGACTAATTGGTTACATATAAATGCATTTAAATAGAGTAGTAGCAACCATATTTGTGACTCTACCAATGAATGTAATATGAATACATGTAGGTAATGTTCGTTTTATTGTATACCAAGTTATTCTAACTAATTACTGGTAATTATACTTTCATTCGATGATTTACAACTTATTTTAACTAAATACTAGCATTTAGTAGTTGATTCACTACATATAAAGATATTTCAATTTTGGTGTCGTAATTACACAAACTTATAATAGTTAAGTTGATATATTAAAATTGAATACATATGTAGAGAGAGTGATTATATTGCATCAAGCAATTTTGTCTTAACGATAGTAATTATGCAACTATTTGATAGTATATCGATGTATTGCAAGTTAGTGTACGACTTTAGAGACTTATTTGTTGCATACCAACATATTTCAACTTAGCAATGAAAATTATAAAATTATTTATTACCATATCAATGAATTTAAAATAAAATCACCAAGGCCCCGTTTGTCTAGGAGTTTAAAATTAACCTGGTTTAATTTTAACCAAGCATATCACATCACACATAAAATTTAATATTAAAATTAAAATTTATTTCACATCCTACACATATTACTAAAATAATAACTAACTTTATATCACATCTTTCACATATCCCAACATAATAATTAACTTTATTTCACATCATTCATAACTTTTAATAAAAAAATATCTCTATCCAAATTTAATTTTAACCTTCTTAAATTTAACCTTACAAACAAACACACCCAATTTAGAAACCAATTTAATGCATGTCAAGTTGATTTTACAGAATACTAGTAATAATATTGTAATTTGATGATTTTCAATGTATTTTAATTTTATATAGGCATTAAGGCATCAATCTATTGAATATGAATGGATTACATGTTAGTCCCCTCCTTTACATAATTTATATTTGTAATATCAATTAATTTAAACTAAATACACATATTTAGAGACTGATTCAATGCATATAAGTATTAACATTTATGCAGCTATTAGATAGTATATCAATATATTTTAACTTAATTAATGCATTTAGAGACAAATGTGTCACATATGTATGTATTTGAACAGGCAATTATACAATTATTTATTATTATATTGATAAATTTTTACTAATTATATATCTTTAGAGACTATCCCATTGCACATCAAGTTATTTAAATAAAAGATTAGTGATTGCAAGATAATTCGATGGCTTTTCAATATTTTTGAACAGGAAACTATCATTTGAATATTATTCTTATACAAATCAAGGAATTTCCACCTACTAATCGCAATTATGCTACTTATATTACTAATATCATTATAATTTAACTAAATTCACATATTTAATGATCGATTTGAAGCGTATCAAGGTAGTTCAACTTACTACTAGTAATTATTATTATATTCAAAAGTATATCAATGTATTCAAACTTTATGGACACTTTTAGAGACTAATCTACTTCATATCGTTGTATTTAAACAGAATATGAAGAATAATACAACTATTCATTGATACATTCAAGAATTTATATTGAGTGCAGGCATTTGGAAATTGACTCACTACAAATAAAGTTATTTTTATCCAAGTACCTGTAGTTATATGATTTTTCGATGATTTCTGAATGTATTTATGTATAATACTAGCATTTATTTATGATTTATTGCATATCATGAATTTTAGCTTAGTACTTGCAATTACGCAACAATAATTATTATACCGATGTGTTTTATCAAATATCCATACTTAGTGATTTATTTAATGTATATCGAGTTATTTTAACGAAATACCTACAGTTATATATCCAATTGATGGTAGATTGATCTATTATAACTTAATAATAATATACTTTCAGAGGCTAATTTGTTACATATAAATGCATTTAAATTGAATAGTAGCAACGAATTTTATCTGAATACAGGTAAAAGCCGTTTCAATGCATAACTGGTTATTTTAGCTAATTATTGATAATTATATTTCTATTCGATGATTTTCAACTTATTTGAACCAAATACTAGCATTTTTTGTCGATTAACTACATATAAAGGTATTTCAATTTTGCTGTTGTAATTACACAATTTATAATAGTTAAATTGATATATTAAAATTGATTACATACGTATAGAGACTGATTCAATTACATCAAGCGATTTTATCTTAGTAATAGCAATTATGCAACTATTTGATAGTATGTCGATGCATTGCAAGTTAGTGTACACTTTAAGACTTATTTGTTGCATATCAACATATTTCAACTTAGCAAAAAATTAAAATAAAAATATATTTCAACTTAGCAATGAAAATATACTAATATTTATTATCATATCAATGTATTTAAAGTAAACTCACTAATTTAGAGACTGATTTAATGAATGTAATGTTGACTTTGCTGAATACTAGTAATTATATAGCAATTCGATGATTTTTCAGCGTATTTTAAAAATATACAAGCATTAAGGCATTGAAGTATTGAATATGAAGGTAATACATGTTAGTACTCTCAATTACACAATTTATATTTGTTATAGCAATTAATTTAAACTAAATACATAAATTTAGGAGCTGGTTCAACACATATCAAGATACTTTAATGAAATATTAACATTTATGCAACTATTAGGTAGTACATCAATGTATCTTAACTTGATTAAAATATTTAGAGACAAATGTGTCACATATTAATGTATTTGAACTGAAGAGTAGTAATTATACAATTATTTCTTACTATATTGATGAAGTTTAGCTAAATGTATGTCTTTAGACACTATCTCATTGCACATCATGTTATTTATACAAACATTTAGTGATCACAAATAATTCGATGGTTTTTCATTATTTTTGAATGGAAGACTTGCATTTCCACCTACTAATTGCAATTATACTAGTTATATTACTTATATCATTATAATTTGACAGAATTTATATATTTAGTGATCGATTCAAAGTGTATCGATGTATTTTAACTTGATACCAGTAATTACAATTATAATTAAAAGTATATCAATATATTCGAACTTTATACACTTTGGAGACTAAGCTACTTTATATCATTGTATTTGTACAAAATTGGAAGAATTATATAACAATTCGTTGATACATCTAAGAATTTATATTGAATGCCTGCATTTAGAAAAAAATTCATTACAAATAAAGTTATTTTATCTAAATACCAGCAATTATACGATTTATCGATAATTTGAGAACTTATTTCTATATAATTGTATCATTTACTTATAATTTATTACATATCGAGGAATTGTAGCTTAGTACACCAATTACGCAACTTATAATTGTTATATCGATGTAATTTCTCAAATACATATACTTAGTGATTGATTTGATGCATAATGACTTATTTTAACAAAATACCCACAATTATATATCTAGTTGAGGGTATATCGATCTATCTTAACTTAATACATACTTTCAAAAACTAATTTGCTACATATCAATGTATCTTAAAAGACTTGATTAGGGAACTACTATTTTTCTTTACTTTTTCTTTCTGTCATTTGAGTTTTATAAGGGAGTAGTACTCCTTATTTATTATTACTTGTATTTCTTTTGTAAAGGAGTTGGTACTCTATAATTTATTTTTTACTTCTTAGCTTGTATCTAGGTTTCTCATTTATCGGCTAGAAGCTGAATAAATAAGATTAGCCCCCTCTGTGTGAGGGTTTTTGTAAAAAAAAAGAAAAAATATGAACCTTAAACTCTTATAATAAAAGGCAATTTATTGTAGTTTTTATAATAAAACTCAATGCAATTCATTGTTGTTTTGTGGCTAAAAAAGGGAAGAAAATCTTTTTGAAACCTTTATTAAATATAACAAATATATCCAACAAAATAAGCCTTTGTTCTCGTGTCCAAGAGTTAACAATTATTCTCGCCTTCTCAAAAGAAAGCTAGTCATCTACTAAACTATTATTTTTATTTAAATATATATGTTCTTATTTTTTATATTTATTTTTATTATAAATCTCATGTATTTTTTTTATATTTAAGATTTTATTTTGAGATAGAGTGGTTTTTAAATTAATAATTATTTAAATAAATAAAAATAAAATAAATTTTTAATTATTTTTATTTAAATAAAATTTAAATTTAAAATTATTTTACTTATTTAAAGTTGATTCAAATTTTGAATTTAATTTTATTTATTTTGAAGATAAATCCACCGTCAAACGGGCCTATGTATTTATGTGAAACCCTGCCATGCCGTCCTCTCGGAGAGCGTTTGCAGCTTCTCAGTCTCGTCTCTCGACACGTTCGATGGGGTCTCTGCGCGCCAGGTTCTCTGCCGCGCTCTCGACATCGGGCAGGCCGGTGCAGCGCCGACGCTCCCCGCGTGCGGTGGCTAGATGTTCCGGATGGTGGCGCCGGAATCCGGCTTCGGTGCGGCCGGTGATGTGCGTTTTGGGGAAGAATAAGGTGGGGAAGCCGCTGCGCTGGAAAGGAACTAGTGATCTGGATGGGCCATCGGAGAGGCCGCATCCTCTCATTGGGACGGTTGATCTGGGCGAGGTTCTGGTTAACGAGGCCTACGAGGGTTTAGAGAGCTGCGAAGAGAAGCTGGAAGCGCGGACTTCGGTTAATGTTACTGGTAATACGCACTAAGTTGGATTCATGAGATTTTGATAATTCTCCTTTTCCTTGGTAATAGTAGTCAGCTGTTGAATTGGTAAAGAACCAAACTTGCAGATTGCGATTTCTGTGGTTGTCATTGAGGAACTCCATCATTTCTGGCAAATTAATGTCTTTTTTGAAAGTTTTTCCCCCTTCTTCTGTTAAGTTTTTTTTTTGGACTTTTTGTTAAGGTTAGTATACTGAAATCTGGCAATACTTAGCAAACATGACTGATCACTGTCCAGAGTAAATATCAGGAAAAGTATAATATGCGAAGTTCTCTCTTTATAGTGGTAATAATTCAAACGATGTTGTTTTTTCTTTTTAATTATATTTTCTACTCAGGATAATCTGGCTACATGTGTAGGGAAACATGAAGTTTTCATCCCAAATACTAGTGGTGAGGCTGTTACTGCAATGATCGCTACCACCACCAGCAAAGTAAAAGAAGAGAACACAGGGAAAGCGGAACAGCTTCAGAATAAAGTTGTTTTTAACGTTGTTTTTGTTACTTCTGAAGCTGGCCCTTATTCAAAAGCTGGAGGCCTTGCAGATGTTTGTGGTTCTTTGCCTATTGCTCTTGCTGTTCGTGGTAACCGTGTCATGGTAATATCGCCTAGATACTTGAATGGTGTCTCAAATAGTGAATATGCTACAGTGTCGGATACTGGCATCCGAACAAAGGTTTCCTGCTTTGGAGGACAGCAAGAGGTTGGATTTTTCCATGAATACAGGGCCGGCGTTGATTGGGTAATGTATTTACCTTTGATCTGTTGTATCATTAGTTCATTACTTCTTATCACCAATGTAAAACGAAAAGGAGAGAGGGAAGGAGTGATAGAAGAAAGAGGAAGAAGATAAGTAAGAATATACAATAATATTTCAAATCCTACACAAGCTCCACCATTAAACCCACTTTATTTCTCATTCTAGAGTAATGCTACGCATCTTCAATAAATGATCTCAAATTTTGAATTCATCTAGGATTTTTATGTGACAATGGTGTCACATAAGCAAAAAAAATAAATCTTTTGTCTATGTGGCACCATTGCCACATAGGTACTACAGAGGAATCCTAGTTGGACTCAAAGTACTTATGGGGCCTACAAAGCATTTCTCAATAAACAATTAATTTTGTTTCACATAATACATACATAACAAAAACTAACTTTATTTTAAATCTTTCATAAATATCAAAATAAAGAAACCATATCAAAGGTTATTTTTTACCCTAATTAAAAATAACATCTCAAATAAACTGCCCTAAAAGACGCAAAAAAGAATACTTAAATTTTGTTAAAAAAAAAGGAGGTTGTAGAACTCCTAATAAAAGTACTAAAATGTAGGAGTGAAAAGATCCTGTTGCCATATTTGGGAATAGTGTGCGTCATTTACTAGATTCAGGATTGCTCTTTTATAGTTCAGGAGTAGATGTGACGTGTATTATCTTATCAAATTGGTAACTTGGTGTGAAATCATTCTTGTATTTATTTACATTTTCATTTAAGAATTGCATAACTATTTCAGACAATGATGTTCTTAATTCTTTATTCTTGTTTAAACTTTGATTCTTGATGCTTGAAAAAACAGTACATTATTGTCAATATAGAAAAGAATATGTAGCTTTTTCTACCTTGGATAGTATTTTGGAAGTTTGTAGTTTATTTTTTAAATAAATTGTTTTCCTTGTTTTCTCCTTGGTATTAATCTTTTTCTTAGTTCTTGATTGAATGACATTTATTTCATTATCTTCAATTGTTCAGGTTTTTGTGGACCATCCTTCTTTCCACAGACCAGGGAACCCGTATGGTGATGGAAATGGTGCTTTTGGTGACAACCAGGTATCTTAATTAGGGTGGCCTTTTTTACCAACATAATTTTGGACTCCGTATCTCTAATACTTCAATTATATTCGCAGTTTAGGTTCACTTTGCTAAGCCATGCTGCTTGTGAGGCTCCCTTGGTGTTACCATTAAAGGGCTATACTTATGGACAGAGCTGTCTATTCATTGCTAATGATTGGCATGCAGGCTTAATCCCACTGTCTGTCAGCTACTCTCTTTTGTTTTTTATTCTTAATTTAATCTTTAATCCTTGTTTTCCTTTGGAGATATATATGTATCTCTGGTTGGTCTTTTGGTAACCATCATCCGTGAATTTTGTAGGTTACCTACAACGCATAGCTCGAATATAAGGAGGGACATAAATGCAACAAGAATCTCACTTTAATTCGTTATCGCTTTTTAAAATATTATCTTAATTTCATCTTGTTGTTCCAAGTTCATAAGTCGTACCCTTTGACTTGGTAAATTGTTCCTCATTGTGTTCATTAACTCATTGTGCTTCTTACTTTACATGAGCATCAATGTAATACAAATTCAACTTTCAACCCTTTACTGGACTATTCATTCTCTTAACCTGGATTATCCCATAATAAAAATAATTGATCAGTAATCATCTAAAACTCATTCACCAAAACAAGGCATCAATTCCTAAAGGTTAACATGATTTTACATGCCATTCAAGTAAATAAAAGCTAAAGATATACCGACCTTGGTTGTATGATCTGGATGTTACTCTTCAAGGACGATCTAATTCCTGTGTGTTCACCTATAAAGGTGACAAGATCGTGATAGGTCCTTCTCCTCCTAAGGCCATTAGTAAGAAAGAAATTTCATGTACGAAAGAGGCCTCAAAGAAGAAAGACCTTCACTTAATTAGCACTCGAGAGTTTGATAAGGAAATAGATGATAACTCCTTAATTTGGGCTGTTGCTGTTAAGGAAGTGAAGGGCACTGATCCGACTGAACCTCCACCAGAAGCAGTTCCTATACTTAAGGAATTTGCTGACTTCCCGGGAGTTTTTCCCGACTGCTTACTCCCGATGCGTGATATCCAGCACGCGATTGATCTCGTGCCTGGAGCAACGCTTCCTAATCTCCCACACTATCACTTGAATCCCACTGAACATACGGAGTCAAAACGACAAGTAGATGAACTACTCCAGAAGGGGTTCATCCGAGAAAGCCTTAGTTCTTGTGCGGTTCTAGCACTTCTGACTCCGAAGAAAGACGGATCATGGAGGATGTGCGTAGATAGTCGCGCCATCAACAAAGTCACGGTCAAGTATCGCTTTCCCATCCCTCGCCGGGATGATATGCTTGATATGATGGCTGGAGCCACTATCTTTTCTAAAATTGATCTTAAGAGCCACTATCGTCAAGTTCGAATTCGTCCATGGGAGAATGGAAGATAACCTTCAAGATAAAGAATGGCTTATATGAGTGGTTGGTGATGCCCTTTGGGTTATCTAACGCTCCTAGCACCTTCATTGACCCAAGTCCTACGACCACTTGTTGGCATTTTTGTTGTGGTCTATTTTGATAATATCTTGATCTATAGCAGAATTAAGGAAGAACATGTTATACACCTATCTCATCTGTCAAGCCCTTAGGAAAGATAGCTTATATGCGAATTTAAAGAAATGCGCATTTATGACTGATCGAGTTATCTTTTTAGGCTTCATAGTATCGTCTGAGAGTGTATCTGCTGATCCTGAAAAGGTAAGTGTAATAGTTAGTTGGCCAGTTCCTCAGAGCATTCATGATATACACAGTTTTCATGGCCTGGCGACTTTCTATCTTAGATTTATCCGTGGATTTAGCACCATCGTAGCTCCGATTACTGATTGTATTCGAAAGGGGTCATTCGAGTGGACGAAGGCTGCTGCTAATGCTTTCGAAGAAATAAAGATCAGGATGACGAAAGCTTCAGTTTTGAGACTTCCAGACTTTTCGAAAGTTTTTTAGGTCTCGTGCGATGCTTTTGGAGTTGGCATTGGTGGTGTACTATCCCAAGAAAATCACTCTGGGCATCTTTAGTGAGAAGTTGAACGAGGCTAAACAGAAGTACTCCACTTACGATAAAGAGTTCTATGCTGTAGTGCAAGCCTTGAGGTATTGGCGACATTATCTCTTACCCCAAGAATTCTTTCTATTCTCTGATCATGAAGCCTTACGGCACTTGAACTCACAAAAGAAGTTGAATTCAAGACACACAAAGTGGGTCGAATTCCTACAAGAGTAACCTTTGTACTTAAGCATAAAGCAGGAATCGAGAATAAGGTCGCGGACGCCTTGAGTCGTCGAGTCTCACTCCTGTTCACTATGAGCGTCAAAGTTGTGGGATTTGACAAACTCATCGAATCCTATGAAGATTGTCCTGACTTTGGAGTCATCTATGCCGCCGTGAAGGAAGGACGATCTAGAGAGTTCACTGACTTCTTAATTCAGGATGGCTACCTTTTTCGTGGTCGCAAATTTTATCTCCTACAAACATCCGTTAGAGACTTTCTTGTTTGGGAATTACACGCAGGTGGATTGGCCGGTCACTTTGGCCTAAATAAGACGATTGAGGTCGTAGAGGCCCAATTTTATTGGCCAAGCCTAAGAGAGATGTCGCGCGTATAGTTGGTCAGTGTCGAACTTGTGCTGTGACAAAACAACAAAAACAGAACACTGGACTTTATACGCCTCTACTTGTACCTGATCGTTCTTGGCAAGATCTAAGCATAGATTTTGTTCTAGGATTACCTAAGACTGCTGATAAGCACGATTTCATCTGTGTCGTGGTTGATCGATTTTCTGAGATGACACATTTTCTCCCTTGTTCTAAAACATCGGATGCTTCTAGGATCGCTCGCTTATTTTTCGATGAGGTAGTTAGACTTCATGGGTTGCCAAAGTCAATGGTGTCTGATCGAGACACTAAATTTACCAGTTATTTCTGGAAAACTCTGTGGCATCTCCTTGATATGAAGCTTAAATTTTCCACCGCCTTTCATCCTCAAACAGATGGACAAACAGAAGTAGTTAATAGAAGTTCAGGGAACCTACTTCGTTGTTTAGTGGAAGAAAATGAAAGAAATTGGGACCTTGTCTTACCTCGTGCTGAGTTTGCATACAATAATTCTATCAATAGGTCTGTAGGTATGAGTCCATTTGAAGTTGTGCATGGTTATAAACCTAGAGTTCCTGTAGATCTCATTTCATTACCTATGCATGCTAGGATGTCTGAGTCTGCTGAGTCATCTGCACAGCATGTTAGGGAATTGCATAAAGAGATCAGCAAAAAAATAAGTGTCAGTAATGACACTTATAAGAAATTAGCAGATTGTTACAAAAGAATGCAGAAATTTTCAGAATGAGATTATGTAATGATTCGGATTCGACCCGAGCGGTTCCCATATGGAACTGTTAAGAAGTTACAAGCTCGCGGAGCTGGTCCTTTTAGAATTTTAAAGAAAATTGATTCGAACGCGTATATTGTTGATTTATTACTAGAGTATGGTATCAGTTCAACTTTCAATATCTCAGACTTGGTGGCATACAAGGAGCTAACAGTAATACCTAGTGATCCGTTTGAGTCTTCATTACCCATTGAGAGTGAACCCTTACCCGAGTGTCCACCAGTCAAATCCACTTATAAACAGGAGCAAATCCTTGATGAACAAATAATTTTCACAAGAAATCAAGGATATCAGGTTATTTGGTTCATTGGAAGGGTTTACCTCCGTCTGAGGATTCATGGATTACTAGAGATGAGCTGCAGAGACTTGATCCAGATTTGCTAGAGAGATGTCACAGCAGAGAGGACCCCTACTCGACAGAGTCGAGTCTTTCCCACTCGTGGAGAGTTGGTAAGGACACCACGATCGATCGTCGATTCATTACTGGCAGAGTTTACCGTCGACGACCGAGATCTAGTCACGCTGCTTTGATCTGGATCGATTGACTATTAGGACAGATTTAGAAAGATGGATGCTGCGGATCGCTGACTTGATGGATTGAAAATCTCTCATTCATTTTGATTGATTGAAGATTTTATTTTGGGATGATTTTATTTTTGCATTTATTTTGTATTAGTTGTTTCTATTTCTGTGATTGTTATGTTAGGCATGTTATCTGGTATTTCCTTGTTTGTGAGGAATTTATTACATTATGTATTTTTTTTTATTGAGTCAGTTTGTATGGAGGTCTATATAAACGCTTCTTTGTTACTCTTATTTTTCTAAAGATGAATGAATTTGACTTGTGTTTCTCTTGGGATTATTTGATACTGGAATGAATCGATATCCTGGATAGGAAAGGGCTTGGGCCTTGGGTGAGAATCCCTAAACTTCACTCGCTCCAGCTCCTCCCTTCTGGGTTCGATTCCATTCATCTTACATCTCTCAGCATTTACCTCACATCATCCTCGTCCACCCCGCCTGCTCGTTTGCATTCTTGGATCTAGCTCGCCGACTCCTGTTCGACGTGATCGCGTCATCAGGTTTTCCACAACACCGACGACGCGCCCGCGCCAACTACTTCGACGCGTTCGCGCCAACTACTTCGACGCGTTCGCGCCAACTACGTCGACTTGAGTACACAGCTCCTCTCGACACTGCCAAGCGCGCCCAGTTTGCTGCTCCACGCACTGTTCTTGACGCGCCGACCCGCCACCTCGCCGACCCGTTGTCCTGCACTTGCCTGCGATGCGCACGTACCCACGCCCGNATTACATCGTGGTCCCTGGACTCTCTTACTCAGGTACAAATTTCAACAATGCCTTTAACCTGGTTAAGTCGAATAATCTGGATTTTTTTGCTCGCTTGTGATTTGCTCGAATTTATTCCACGTGTGCGACCTTTCATTATTGAGTGAATTTAAATTAATGTTGGTTAAATATTGTGAGATCCTTAATCCTGTTCTCTGTTTCTGATTTGTTGAAAACTGGATTGCGCCCTAATCTGAATTGGTAATTTTTCAATTACCTTCGATCTAATTTATTTAAAATTTTGAAAGGAATCGGTTTTGCAGGCTTAATTAATTTCTCAGTCATTACAAAATTATTCTCTGATATTTAGCATTAGTTTGTAAATAATCTGCTTTGCAAGATTGCTGATCTCTAAACTACATCATCATTCATCTGTCCCGCATCATGTGTTGTGTGTTTGTGTATGCGTCTGTGCCCGTGTTGTGTGTGCTTCAGTGTATGCGCCTGTGTGCTCGTGTGTGTAGATATATATTTGTGATTCTTGCAGCATGATATGTATTTAAAAGCTAGGGTGAATGAATGCTCTCATATGAACTGTAGTTGAATTGGCTTCATTGTTTAACTTGCCAAGAACTATGATATGCAATAGATATGCCTTTACCAAACCAGAACTTGTTAATATGCAGTTTATTCATCAGGTCATTACTCTCTTTGTTTATTGTGGTATCTACCTTAATTAAAGCCTTACTTTGTATGATTTTATTGTGGATCTGTATCTGTAGCACTGGGATTCCAGTTTCATGATTTTATATTTTTATTGCACGGCTATCTGGTTTCCTATGCCTTCATTTTTTTTGTTATAAACTTTGAGATGTATTATATAGTATGGATATCTTAAATCATTGTAAAATCATGTTGGCTTTGACTTGTCTGGAAAGATGTGATGGTCCACTCTACATGCCCAGGTAATAGAAGATGACTATAATCATGTAGCGTATGTGATGGAGTGGAGCGGTTTCTGCCATTCGAAGTGCTGTTTTGAGGGATCTGTACATTAAACTTAGTTATATTTCAACAACCAAATATTTTCATTTTTTAGTTAGCATGGAAAACTTATGGAAATTAGGTATTAGAGGTTGTTTGGAACGAAGTTTAAAATTTTTTGGAGGATTTCTTTGGCTTTGTTTGGACATGTGTGTATGATAGGAGACATAGTTATGTTAAAAATTATGTGGTATGCGAAATAAAGTGATACTTTAATGTTGAAGTTTATGTACGATAAGAATAATCATTTTTATATATTTTTTTAGTAAAAGAATTATTTTTACCCACTTTGAAGTTTTGATTATTTGTATGACCATAATTAATCTATGTTGTACGAAGTTTGGCACAGATAATTTGGTTTTCTATAAGCAGCATTGGTGGGGACGCAGATCAGCATTGAATTGGACGGCTAGGATGATGTCATGTACTGAATCAAAATTCAAATTCAAATTAATTAGAGCTATTAGAGATTTTCATATTAGCTTTATTTAGATTTGATTTGATTTGATTCCGAGCATATTTGAGAGATTTAAAAACTCACCATATTTGGAGCTGATTTTATTTTATTGTAATAGAATTAGTTTCATTTTTCTTTTATTTATTTTATTCAAATTAATTTGAAGACTCACCAAAAAAAAATTTCTCTACCCATTGCTCTCTCTTTTTCTCCGGATCATCTCCGAGTGCCTCCAATACTTTGTGCACTCACTTACCTCTGAAGCTCGCCCGCCTCTGACACCCACTGCCTCCTCGTTTCTCGCCCTTGACATGTATCCACCTTCGTTACTCGCTGCCTTACTGACCAGCTCGAGGCGACTCACCATTTTTTTGTCGCTCAGCTCGCTATTTCGCTAGAGGAACATGCCACTCGAGCAAGGCAACTTGAGCCGATTGCCTCACCTACATTGTGATTACTTAAACTAATCTACTACTTGAATTTCTTTGGTTTAGGTATAAGTTTTTTTTGAACCTTATTAATATGATTATTTGATTTCAATACGAATTATTTGCTTGACTTGGATTATTTTATTTGGCTCTAATTATGTGACCCAATAGTTATTTGAGTGACAATTACTGTTGGATTTAAGTGTGAAACATCTGTCCTAAATTTCTGAACCTCGGATCTGATTTATTGAATTTAAATTGACGCCCTAATCTAATTTGATAAATTCTTATTTATCAAACGATCCAGTTTAATTTTAATTTTAAAATATTTTTAATTTACAGGATTTAGAATGTTATTTATTATATAATTTATTTAGAAAATATTTTGCGCTTAATTAAAAAAATAATTTGCTTAATATAAATATAAAATATTATTTGCATTCTTTTATCCCGCATCAACTTGATATCAGAGCATGATTTAAGTTAGGGTATTTTATTTGTTCATTTTTACATATTCTGTATTATATTTTTTCATTTTAACTTTGTTTTTTGTTGTCTAATATAAGTATCGTGTGAGTATGAACTCTAAAATAGAAACTCTATTATCCAACTTTATAGCTAGGTTTGATTGTATATTCTCATCTTCAAAGTCACAATCTATAGAAGAAGTTGCGATTAATTTTTATTTTTTTGGTGATTCAGATTATTTATCATATAAAGAGTGAAAATAATTTAGATTATTATTTTGATTATTGTGGTTGGAACGAGTTAGAAAAGATTAAGTATGCGAAATTAATGCTTTTCGGTGAAGCAAAATATTATATTAGAGATTTAGAGAATTAATATCCTTGGGGTAAGTTTAGACCGTTTAAAACATGGGATGAAATCAAAATTTACTTACGTAAGTGATATTCTCTTTCATCCGATAAACTTAACTCTATAATTTCTACATAACATGACCCTAGATCAGTACCCTTTGCTCTAATTTCTATTCCTATTGCTAGACTTATTGAGACCATAGGTGATCCATCTAGTTCCCTCACAAAAGAAGTGAATGAGTTTTCTATAGAGACCTTTATTTTTCTTAAAGTGTTGGAACTCAATTTCTTACCTATATCTGTTTATATAGTAAATCCTAGTTTAGCCGAAGAGTACGAGAAGTATGAGAATGAGATGTACGAGGAAGATAATTATAAGATAGAAGCTAAAAATCAAGTTGAGAAAATAATCATAGAGCTGAGTCGTAAATAAGAGCAAATCATAGACTCGGTAGAGATTATTAAATCATCTTATTGTGTTGATAACACTATTGATCATATTGAGATGATTATAAGTCACGATTATTTTGAGTTAAATAAGTTTGATCTAGTTAAGCATACTTATGCATATTCTCGATTTATTAAAAACTCAACACCTATAGACTTATATAAGCAAAGGGCGCATAAGATTGAGTGGTTGATCACGTGGACATCTAGATGGTGTACTGTACAATTTGCCAGATATTTTTGGAGAATTTTATAGCACCTATTACTAACCACGTCTCTTGTGATCTTGATCTATTTTCTACATACTTATAATCAGAATTAATCATCCAGTAGGCACTAGTAGGGTCATGAGTTAAGTTTGCATACATTTAATTTTTTTTTAATATCGTGTATTTGAGTTTAATCAGTATCTACATTTGCATTTTGTTTTAATTCGTTACATGTGTTAGTCCCTTTATTTATATATTATAAAATAAATAAAATCAGTAAAATTAATGGTGGGTTATTAAATGTAGAGTTTTTTTTAAATATTTTATTATGATAATTTAAGATAATTAAATATCTAATTTAATTTATTTTAAATTTTTTATTAAATTGGACTTAGTGAAGCATTAGCCTTTTGTTCCTTTTGAGTGTAGCTTTACCCACGAGAGTTCACAGCCAAAATCCACCTCAATATTTATTTAGAGCTATTTGAGTAAACTTGTTGAGCAAATAATTTTAATATAATTCAATTATCAGTGATATTTGGTTTGGTGGAGAATTTTACCTTTTCAGGAGACTCAAAAGTTACAACTGATCTGACCCACTCGGAGACACATGGGTCGTATGACCCATACTTAACGGGGTCGAGTTCCTCCTATTTGGGGAGAATTAGTGAGGACACAGATCAGCATTAAATTGGACGACTAGGATAACATCATGTGCTGAATCAAAATTCAAATTTAAATTAATTAGCTATTAGAGATTTTTATATTAGTTTTATTTAGATTTGATTTAATTCAGAGTATATTTGGGAGATTTGAAGACTATCATATTTGGAGCTGATTTTATTTTATTGTAATAGAATTAGTTTCATATTTGTTTTTATTTATTTGGTATTTTATTTCCTTCATTTAATATTGTATTTTCAAATTTCTTCATTAGATTTTTTTTATATAAAGAGGTCGCCTTGTATTGTAAGAGAAGATAACAATTGGTGAATGAAATTATGTTTGAGTTTTCTCAAAGCCTAGATCCGGGTTAAGGGGTCGATATTCCGGTGAAGGAAATGATAGGATTAGCCTTTGGTGATAATTCTCAAATTAGTTTAGTTATCCACTTTCTAAAAAAAAAAATTCTTCTACTCATTTCTCTCTCTCTCTTTTCGGATCATCTCCGAGTGCTTCCAATACTTTGCTCACTCGCCTACCTTTGAAGCTCGCCCACCTCCGATGCTCGCTGCCTCTTCGTTCCTCGCCCCTGACACATGTCCACCTCCGCTACCCGCTTCCTTGCCGACTGGTGCGAGGCGACTTGCCATTTTCTTTGCCGCTTAGCTCACTATTTTGCTAGAGGAACGTGCCACTCGAGTAAGTTGACCTGAGCCGCTTGCCTCACCTACATCGTGATTACTTGAACTTATCATCTACTACTTGAATTTCTTTGGTCAAGGTATAAATTCTTTCCTGAACTCAATTAATCTGATTATTTGATTTCAATACAAATTATTTGCTTGACTTGGATTATTTTATTTGACTCTAATTGTGTGACCTGATATTTATTTGAGTGATAATTACTGTTGGATTTAAGTGTGAGGCATCTGACCTCGGATCTGATTTATTAAATTTAAATTGACGCTCTAATCTAATTTAATAAATTCTTATTTATCAAACGATCCAGTTTAATTTTAATTTTAAAATATTTTTAATTTACAGGATTTACATATAATTTATTTAAAAAATATTTTGCGCTTAATTAAAAAAATAATTTATTAATTAATTTTACTGAATATAAATATAAAATTTTATTTGCATTTTTTTTGTCCTCAAGCATTCTAATGAACAGCAAAGTTTGCTTGGGTATTAGATGTTTGACTTCTCCCTTTTTCATTGAAAATGTTCTGCTGAAACATTTTCCATTAGCATCTGTTTCCCTTATAGTTAGATTTTCCATTGGCATCGTTTCTCCTTATTTGATTATCTGCAAAACTTGATACTGCTTGTCTTTGGTAACACAACTCAGGCTTTTGGCTGCGAAGTATCGTCCTCATGGTGTTTACAAAGATGCTCGTAGCATTCTTGTCATACACAACTTAGCACATCAGGCATGCACAGTTTCTACCTGTAGATAGTCAATCATATCCTTTTTTAGTGCAATATCTGATTTTTCTTTTTTCATTGAAGGGAGTTGAGCCAGCAACCACATATCACAACTTGGGGTTGCCACCTGAGTGGTACAGTGCAGTAGAATGGGTGTTCCCTGAGTGGGCTCGGACTCATGCGCTTGACAAGGGTGAGACTGTCAATATTTTGAAGGGTGCAATAGTGACAGTTGATCGTATAGTCACAGTTAGTGAGGTCATTACACTTCCAATTTTCTTTTCAAATTTTCAGAAACGGCTCTCTTTTTATATGTATGTAAGCAATAGATGTTGGAGACTTATCTTCACAAATCGACATCTCAAAATAGGGTTACGCATGGGAGATTACGACTAGTGAAGGTGGATGTGGCCTTCATGAACTGCTAAGCAGCCGAAAAAGTGTTCTAAATGGTAATTATTGTTTTTTCAGAAGTTCATTCTAAAAACTTTTTAGGTAACGGACATAATTGTAGATAGAATTGTTCTTCTTTGCTAGGAATCTCAAATGGTATTGATGTTGATGATTGGGATCCTACATCTGATAAGCATATCCCTTTTCACTATTCTGTTGATGATTTCACTGGAAAAGTATGTTAGATTCTTTGGATGAATGTTTTTTATTTTAACTGGTAATGCCAAGCAAAATATGTCTACTTCTCTATGTGACCTATTGCAGACAAAGTGCAAAGCTGCATTGCAGAAGGAGCTAGGTCTGCCCATTTGGTCAAAATGTCCTGTGGTTTGTACTAAACATACTTCTCACTTAAACTAATTTTTTCTCATTGTCTTTTATTTCTATTTTCTTTTCTTGATTTGTCAGATTGGTTTCATTGGGAGATTGGATTACCAGAAAGGCATTGATCTAATTATGACGGGCATCCCAGAGCTCTTGCAAGATGATATCCAATTCGTAAGTTTCTTACTATAAATTGAGTCTTGTTGCACTATCTAATTTCTTGGGATAATTATGCACACAATACTAAACTAATTCTTATTTACATATTAGACAATTAAATTTCCATATATGCTCTTGGGTTGTCCCTTTTTCCAAGGAGTGAGAAAGAAGTCGAGATGGCTGATGGAAGAAGATTCTTTTAAATTTTTTTTGAGGATTGTCATCTAAGTCATGGTCGAATAGAAGTTCTCAATGAAACAACCGAAATCTTCGATGAAAAGAAACCTCAACCAGGGTTTGAACATGAGGATTCAAATCTCAATGAAAAGCACGAGGTTGGGAAACCTTGAAGAAGGACAACCATGAACGAGGATAGACGATCCTCATGCGAGGAAGGCCTTGAAGGAAGATTGCCCAACCTCGTAGAACATGAGGATAGACGATCCTCAACCGATGGAGCTACTCATTTGTGCATTCTTTGAGAAGAGAATCCATCGTAGAATTGAGTTGGTGTTCTAGAAGACAGATGCTTATGGAGTAGCCGAATAGGGGCCATGTCAGTCCTCTTCTAAGCTTTTATGCAATAGTGACTGCACCAAAAGTGAGAAGTTGAATGAGAAGCGATAACAATATCCAACCTATGATAAAGTATTCTACGTCATGGTTTAAGCACTCTGTTAGTGAGATCACTTCCTCGTTGTCGTATAGTTTATCTTGTATTAGGATCATCAGACATTGAAGTATCTAAATTCTTAAAATAATCTGTGCTCAAGATGCTAAGTGGGCAGCATTTCTGCAAGAGGCCGCGTTTGCAATTAGGCATAAGGCTAGTGTGGATAATAAACCAGTAGATTCTCTCGGTCGAAACTACGATCTTACATACTAGGCACATTCAGGTCATAGAATTTAATGCCATGAAGTCCAAATATGCTAACTATAGGGACTTCAAAACTACCTATATGCAATTGCTTGGGATACCCTAGCACTTTGACACAGATTTAATTAGAGAGGGCTATCTTTTTAAGGGGTCCTTGACTATGCATCTCTGACTAGTCCTTATACGGGATTCTTATCCAAGAATTGCATGCTAGAGGTGTAGCTAGATATTTTGGTAGGGTCTCTTATCGGCAATAGGTATTATAGGCCGAGGTTTTTGAAAGATGTGACTCAAGTTGTGGGTTAATATCGCACTTGCCAAGTGTCCGAAGAAGGTAAACAAGACACCAGACTATAGACTCTCCCAATACCTGATCATCTAAGAAGCACGGACACTTCTAAGAAGTAGCCGTGGCGGTGTCGGACACGTGTCGGACACGGACACGCCACGGACACGGCGGGACACGTGTCTAATTTTTTTAATTTAAAAAAAAAATTTAGGACACGGCTGGACACTTCTAGGACACTTCTGGACACTTGCAAGACACTTGGACACGGCTCGATTATTAATTAATTAAATTTTAATAAATTTTTTTTTCAAAAAACAGTTTCAAATGTTTTGCCCTAGGTTTTCCGCGTGCGTCCTCCCTCTCTCCGTCGCGGTCATCTCACAATCACTCTCTGGTCGCAGCGCCAGTTCTCGCCGGCAGTCGCCGTCGTCTCTCCCGTCGCGGTCTGCATTTCCTTCTTCTTCTCCTTGTTCTTCTCTGGTTTTCTTCTTCTGCCTCTTCTTCTTCCTTCGTCTTCTTCTTTCGTCTTCTTCTTCTGCCTCTTCTTCTTCCGTCTGCCGTCTTCTTCTTCTTCCTCCGTCTTCTTCTTCTTCCTCCGTCTTCTTCTTCCTCTTCCGTCTTCTTCTTCTCTGGTTTTCTTCTTCTGCCTCTTCTTCTTCTTCCGTCTTCTTCTTCTTCGTCTTCGTCTTCTTCTTCCGTCTTCTTCTTCTTCCGTCTTCGTCTTCTTCTGCCGTCTTCTTCTTCTCCCTTCTTCTTCTTCTCCCTTCTTCTTCTTCTCCCTTCTTGTTCTCCCTTCTTCTTCTCCCGTCTTCTTCTTCTGCCTCTTCTTCTTCGTCTTCTTCTTCTGCTTCCGTCTTCTTCTTCTGCCTCTTCTTCTTCTGCTTCCGTCTTCTTCTGCCTCTTCTTCTTCGTCTTCTTCTTCTGCTTCCGTCTTCTTCTTCTGCCTCTTCTTCTTCGTCTTCTTCTTCTTCTTCCGTCTTCTTCTCCTCCTCTTCTTTTTTATTTTTTTGTTTTTATTCTTGTTCTCTGTTTTTTTTCTTTATTCACTGTTTTTGTCTCGTCCTTCTTCTCCTTCACCTTCTTCACTTTCTTCTTCTCTTCCATGTTTTTAATTTTTTTTGTCATATCATTATTAATTTAATATATAATTAATTTCTATGAACTTATAGTTATTTATTTTTGTAAATCTATATGTAGATGAATACAGAAACATCACAAGGGTCACAATCTTCTTTTGATGACACCACCCCATTATGGAAGTATGTTATCAAAATGGATAAGGTTGGAGACAAGGGTGGAGGGAATGTCACATTTCAATGTACTTTCTGCAACATGCAATTTAAAGGAACCTAAAAAGTGTAAATATCTAATTATATAGCTATATTTTGGCATAGGTATGTCAAAACTCTTCTGAATGAATATTATAGTTTTTATATTTGATTAGTCCTGTTAAATGCATTTAACTTTTTTATATTTTTGCTATCACATATATTTGATCAATTTATAGTTTCTTTTATTTTTAATAAAAATTTAGAAAATAAATAATTTTATTTATTTTACGTGTCCTAGAAGTGTCGTGTCTTATTTTTTTAAAAATTGACGTATCCCCGTGTCCGTGTCGTGTCGTGTCCCGTGTCCGTGTCGTGTCCGTACTTCTTAGCTGATCATCCTTTGGTGGTCCTTAGCATGGACTTCGTGCTAAACCTACCCCGAACATCAAGAAGGCATGACCTATATATTGGTGGTAGTGGATCGTTTTTCTAAAATGGCCTATTTCATCTCATGTTTCAAGTCGTTAGATGTCTCTTATATCGCTACATTTTTTGTAGTAGTTGTCTAGCTCCATGGTCTTCCGAAGGTTATGATCTCTGATAAAGACGTGAAATTCGTGAGTTCTTTCTTGAAGACCACCTAGAAAATGCTAGGTACGAAACTTTTGTACTCGATTGCATACCACCCATAAACAGACAAACAAACCGAGTTGGTGAACAGGAGCTTAGATAATCTTTTAAGTTGTCTTGTTGGAGAGTGTCTGGTAGGCAAGGATCTGATTCTACCTGTGGTTGAATTCATGTATAATAATTTCGTTAATCGCTTCTTAGATTTGAGCCCATTCCATGTCATTATAGGATACAATCTCCACCTACTTATTGATTTTGTTGGCCTTCCTGTTATGTATTAGGATTAGTAAGCTTGCTTTTTCATTTGCTTAAGCTTCATATTGAGTCTAGGAGAAAGTTAGCTCTAAACTATGATAAGGTCGAAATATAGCAGACAAACATTGATCTGCATGATTCAAGAAGGATATGAGGTAATGGTTAGGGTATATTCTGAGCAGTTCCCTACAATAATTCAGAAGATATTAGTTGCTAGATTTAAGGTACTTAGATAAATTTGTAAAAATTCACATAAGTTGGACCTATCATTAGAGATGAGCATTAGTCCAATTTTTAATGTAGCTGATTTAGTTCGCTATCTTAAGCCTACTCCGAGTACCTTCCTATACCATATTTTACCTCCATCTTCAATGTTCCCTCTTAACTTGACTCCTAATTGTCCTACTGATCCATCTACCTTCTCGCATGTATCTACCGAGATACCTAAGGATATGATTCAACCCTCTATAGTAGATCATTTGAGTGTGCTACTCGCAAACCTACCCTCTATCTTGACTATAGTGGTATCCCACTAGACCCCTAATACCAGCAACCATACTAGAGCAGCAACTCCGTGCCACTTAGATATTTAGCCAAATGGAAGGATCACACTCCATCTGACACTTGGATGACTTCACAAAACTTACACTCTCTATCCCGAGTTTTTTACAGGCTTATCTAAAGCTACACTCGACGAAGTTGAGTTCTTCGTTGTCCGTGAGAGCTGATGCAGAGCAACCTTGATACTGACTTCAATGATAAAATCATACTTAGCTTAGAGACGGTCTTCATCGTCTTGCTTTATTTTATTTTTCTCTATTTGTTTATTTCATATTTATTACATATTATATGGACTTATATTGTATGTTTGGAAAGAGAGATTTTATGATATTTGAGTGAACGAGATTATCATTTGTATTTTTATTATGGGAATGGTGAGTATGGGGTTTGATGTAAGTGGCTTAATGGTGAGACAATTTATATTTTGGATTTTTGAGAATTTTAATGGGCTTTTGTGAGCTCTCTCTCCCCGTTGATCATAGCTGACTCCCTCCCTATTTCCCTTTCCTTTGGATCATTTTGATGAGTGGTCAAGATTAAATGCTCTAAATCAAGGGTGTAGATCTTGATTGTTAGGGTTTAATGGTTGAGATTAGAGGAGTTCAACTATACATAGCATGCTTATAGCTAGGGTTCTTACCAAACCGGATCGGTTTCGGTTCGATCTAACCAATTCCAAGTCTGGTTGGACCTGGAACCGGTGCGGTTAAGTTCCTGTTGGATCCAGAACCGGTAGGCCAAACCTGGAATTGGTCCAATCCGGTCCAGTTCCAGGTTTCGGGTTGGGTCGGGTTGCGAGCCAGTCTATTTTTTTAATATTTTTTAAAATTAAATTAGTATGATTTTGAAAAAAGTTGTAATTTTCATTAATTAAAAATATTGACATTATAGTACAAAAAAATCATTCTTTGTAATTACAAAGAAGTGTTTTGGAGTACTCATCCTCTTCTACTGAATTATTATCCTTAAATTTATCTACAAAATTGTATTATTGATTTCGTGACTCTAACAACAATCTAATTTTGTAGACAAATAAGCATGGAAAGAGTGCAACAAATAAGTTACTATTATAGTCTCCTATTATTCTCATTGTGATGGAAAAAGCTGATTCGAATGCGATGGTCGATGTTTATGCGGCAGGATGTTGCGAGCCAAAGCAGATAGAATGACACTATTTGAAGAGGTTTATGTAAGCAATTTTTTTTGCAAAGTGTAAGTAAAACTGCAACTTGTTCAAATTCGCTAGGACTTGACTTTTGAGTCGTTGATTGGTCGATTACATGTGCTTTTCCCTTATCAGTGGCAAGTGACCTCTTCACTGCCATTGACTAAAAGACATTGAAGATGCTACTCTTTTTTTGCGCTCCTATTTGTAGCTCCGCACATGCCACTTTTGTACTTGCAGCTTATTCACTATAATAAAAGAAAAATAATTTTTGGAGAGTTGTAAAGATTGATGCCTTCTCAGCATCACTATCATTTCCCAAACAAATTAGAGTATCCTGCATAATAAGCTTCAATAGCTTCCTTGTCTTGGCAGAGATCAAGCATGGTAGCCGTAGAATATGAAAGAAGTTTTATTCTCAATATTTCTTAGAGTTTTATTCCATATTAGCTACAAAAGAAAGAAGAATTAAATCTAATCTAAACTCTAAAAATTTCTGAAATATTTGAAAAACATTAAGGAAAAAATAGGCAAAGCCGGGTAATAACATTCAGAAAAATTTTTCTAGTAGCCTCTTTAAAGATTAATAATAAACTCAAAAATCTTTTTTAAGAAAATCCAATTGTAGGAATACAATTAAAGGTCATGGTTAATTGTGTGCAAATTATAAAAAGTAGTAAGTAAATTCTCATTCATTAAAATCAATTTAATTAAAACGATGAAGAGAATTCTATCTAGTTTCAACAAGTAAAGAAAGTTTTATGCAAGTTTTCCCTGCACTTATACAAACACATTTTCATTCTCATTTAACAAACGAATTTAACCGAATCTATTTCATAACATGCTTAATTTTATTTATAATCATATGCTCGGTATTAAAAGCGATGAAAACATGAAGATTTATGATATAATATGCACATTTAACATGAAAAGAAGACCCAAGAGGATGAACTCTAAAAAAGTAATGCAAAAAACTAACTGTACTTTTGTTATTTGATGTATTATTCAAGGTAATAGAAAAAATTTTATTTTTAATACCATAAATTTTACAAACAGTTCGAATATAAGAATAAATAGTAAAATCTGTATGGGCTTTATCTAACAGATCTAAAGACAATGCGTTTCTACATTCTTCATTTTTCATCAATTCTATGACAAATAATAACTAGGTAACTTTCTCCGTTAATATTAGTTCAAATATTAGAAGTTGAACTAACTTTATAAAGAATGCTAGTGAGGTGATAAATGAAAAAAATTTTATATTCTTCGTACATTAATATACAATTCTTTTTTAATGTGTGCCTAGAAATATGATGATATTGTGCCTGTAGATATTGAATAATATATTATAAGAAATTTTTCTTTCCACATATTGTGAAAGGTTGTTTGGCTCGAACAACAAATTGAACTAAACCTGATGTATTTTATCATTCCTGAATGACCAAAGCATAGATCTACTTTGTCGACTTAGTTGTTTGGTTTGCCTCTATCGTAGTGGGTTGATATGTTTTTTCATCGAACTTATGAAAACTTACCAGGTGCTTATTAAATGTACTAATCCCACTATTAGTATCACCCTATTTGTATAAATATTGATTTTTAAAAATTTTGTAAACAGTAACATATTCGGGTCTCTCCGGATTGCTATTAGATTTAAGTTGTAATTCAAAAATACTCTCATACCTTACTGTATTTAGATCGAGCCTTGTTGGAGACGTCTAGTGATTGTGTTGATGGGCGAACATTTTCACTACCCTTAAGGTCTGGATTGTGTTCTTCAGAGAATTTGAGATCAGGTTCTAAAGCTTCGTTAGAATTCTCACCTAGATGGAGCATGCACTCGAGTTTTGGAATATAATCTAGATTCACAGTTTGTTGGCGACTTGGGAAAGAATCGACAACAGATCGATGCGAGAAGACATCAATATGTTGAATTTATTTGTAGGAATGTTTGAAAAAAGCAACGGAGATTAAAATTTGATCACAAATTTGAGACTTTAGTCAACATGTAAGTTCTATTTATAAAGGATTTTATAAGAAAAAAATTACTAAAATGCCCCCTAAACGGGAAAACAAGAGTTCTAATGTCTCTTTACTTTGATCTAACAATTTAGGCATCTTTATGTTCTAGGGCTGTTTTTGTCAATTTACTTTGAACTCTTGCCTTATTTGAAGTTTAATTGTATGAATATTTTATGTTTATGTAGCGATAGTCTTCTTCTTTTCTACATAGAGGGAGGTGGAGGCAAGTATTTGTAAAAGCGTTGGTAGGCAGTCGAAGATTGTCAAGGGCCTTTTTTGTCTAAAAATATTTTGTAAGTGACGAACAATGGCAGATGTTACTTGATGCAGCGTGGGGTCCGTTGAGACAAATTCCAACCTACCGAAAGAAGAGATGATGTCATAAACTTTAGTTCTATTTCAAGACTTTTAGTTCCAACTTCTTAACTTAAACAAAATTTAGATTTAAGAAAATAGAGATTAATTTAACTTCAAGTTTACTACTGAAACAGATGCAATAGTAACTTGAATTTCTTGCATTTAAATAATCTAATAATGTAATGTCATATAGAAGTGAGGAGATCAAGCTTGAATTCCTGAATTATACTTGAAGTTTTCTTTCACATAACGAATAAAGAATTTCTTGAAAGATTCCTTATGTTTCAGATCCATGCAACTCAGTGACTTAGACAAGTATAATATGAAAATTATCAAGCTTCAGAGAATTTGCCATTTTATTTATATAAATTTGAATTATTCTTAATCTCGTAGTTCAAACAAAGCATAAAGATGGTGTTGGTCCAAAGGTTTTCCAAGAGGGGGTAAATTGAAAATAATTAAAATTAATTTAATAAGTAAATATAATATAGTCAAAAATTTGGAAGATGTTTTATTCACAGTTTCATCTACAAGATATTTGTGAATTAGTTTTACTACAAGAATAGGAACGTCAAAAGTTCTTCTGAAAAATGCATGAGCATCAGAATTTTGAAATATAACACCAATAGGTGTACATTCCTCATCAGAGATACAAATAAGATCAACATCACCTGACGATTTGGAAGGAGCCTTTGAAATAATTGATTTTCAACTCTGGGTCCTCAGTCTCTGCTTCAAGCTGGACTGACCAGCAGGAGGTTCAGGCTTGGCCTTCTTCTTCTTGGGGGGAGAAGAAGAGGGTTTCTTCCCTTTGTCCTTCTGTTGTGTTCGAGGGCTAGGACCATCGGAGAAAATAGCAATAGTGGTTGAGAACTTGAGGCGTCCTTCTTCAGATGGCAAAAACTCCGACTCAAAAGAATCATGAGGTGAAGAGGCACTGTCGGATGAAGGTGAAGAAGGAAGAGGCGCAGCCTTCTTTAGCCAAGAGGTTCGAAAAGGGGGACCCAAATCTACAGAGACGTCAGTCGGCGCCTCAGGCTGGCTGCGCTTCACCATTTGCATAGAGGCTTGTGCAGGCTCCGATGGTGAGCTCATGCCGGGGGCTAACAGTTCCGATTTCTTCATTCGTGCCATGGAGGAGAAAGAGCAGAGAATTTAGGTACAAGAGCAAAGAGAAGAAGAAACCTCGCTACATAATTAAGAAATACTAAGAAGATTATAAGCATGCTTATCAACCAAAAGGACCTTATTGTAGGGTAGTAGAATCTTTACCAACTTTACTAATTCCAATTATTCATTTCTTGGTGTTGTCGCAAAAAATCACAAAACCTCCATTCCTTGATTTTAGTGAGGTAATTTTTTATTTATCTCCGGTCATATGGTGTGAACACCCGCTATTCAAGTATCACATGCCTCTACTGGTCCCTATGTGGAGATATACCTATAAAAGGATTTAAGAATTCATACATAAGATGAGCATTTAGATGTAAGCATAAATCTCCTAATCATGCAAGTATGTGCAACATGATCATGTTTATTGCAAAAATTACATACAATATGAGGTATAACATACATATGAGCATGGGATGTATGATGACTATTTTTAGCATGAGATTTATTTTTTATATTGAGTAAAAATAGTTCTATTTTTGACATAAAAATCTAGTATGTTACATCTAGTTTTAAGAAATTCATTCTCTTTATTCAATCTACTAACATACATGCTAAGATCATTATTCAATTTAGTAATATTTTTATCATGCAGTATAAGCTCATTAATTTTTCTTTTTAGTGTATTGTATGAAGATTCACAAGTAAGATGTAATTTTTTTAAAGAAATATATATTTCTGCTTTAACTTATTATATCATCAAGTAAAGAAAATTCTAATTCGTCATAGGAGAGAAAAGTTGTTTACTAAGTTTGTTATATCTTCCTCTTCATCTTCTTTGGTTATAAGACACAAATTGGTCACTTCATCTTTTTCATCACTACTTAAGCTATCATTCGAATTGCTCCAAAAAGCAACCATTAAAAGCAACCAATGGTTTCTTTTTCTTTATCTTTTTGGATTTAAGTAGGGGGCAATTTGGCTTGATGTACCCAGGCTTGTTGCATTCATAGCAAGTCACTTTCTTTGTTCTCCTTCTTGTCCTTGCCTTTGTATGGCTTCTTTTGAGATCGTCAAAAAAATTATATTTTTTTCTTTATGAGAGAATTAAATCGCCTTGAGACTAAGACGATTTCTTTATCTAGCTTTCCTTCATCATCTCCATTAGAACTTTCATCACTATCGGAAGTAGGTGGAGATGTAGCTCTAAGGGCAAAAGTCTTCTTTCTTTTTATGCTCTCTTCTTCTTCCCTTTTTCTTCTTCTTTCTTTCCATCTCTAATTCATATGTTGTTAGTGAACCTAACAACATATCAACCTCAAGGGTGGAGAGATCCCTAGCTCCAATAATGGTTGTCGCCTTGGCACCATATTCCCTAGGCAAACATCTCAAAATTTTTCTAACAAGTTTCTCATTAGTAAAAGTCTTTTCAAAAGAAATAAGACCATTAGTAATGTTAGTTAAACGAGTAAACATTTTCTTAATAGATTCTTCTGAATTCATTTCGAACAACTTATAGTCATGAATCGACAAATTTATTTTTGATTCTTTGACTTGATTTGTTCCTTCATATGTAAACTCTAATTATGATCATACCTTATATGTTGCGTTGAGATTACAAATGCAGTTAAACTCACTAGGAGATAGACCACGTTGTAAATGATTGAGAGCTTTGGCATTAAGTTGAGCCAATCTTTTTTCTTCAAGGTCTAAATCACCAAACTCTTTCGGCATCATCTTCTCTGCCTTTTTTGGAATGACAAATAGTTTTCTAGTCACCTCCCATAACTATATGTCTATGCCTTGGAGGTAAATCATCATTCTTCCCATTGAAAAATTATAGTATTGACCTTTAAAGAGAGGTGAACGATTTGCCGAAAGCCTCTCACAAATAGCATCGTCTAGGATATGTGTGGAAAGAGCCATAGATCGATTCTAGGTGGTTAGTCCTAAAACACTTAGCAAAAAGGTTAAGGAGGCTCGTTCTAATATCACTTGTTGGCCCAAAGGTTTCCTAAGAGGGGGTTAAGTTGGAAATAATTAAAATTAATTTACTAAGTAAATATAATATAATCAAAAATTGAGAAGATGTTCAATTTCAGAAATTGGACAGCAACACAAAAATGAGTAATAAAATAGAAAATGCAGAACGGATGACTAATTTCAAAAATAGAATAACAATGCAAAGAACAAGTAATAGAAGCAGAGAATATAATACAGATGGTCAATTTCAGTAATTGATCAATCAGCACAGTAAATAGACAACAAAAAATAATTAAAAATAAAGTTTATATATTTATATTAATTTGTATGAAAATATTAAATTTGAGGAGAATTTAAATCAGATTTAAGTAAAGTATATCAATTTTACTATGATCATGTCAATGAAGGACGCAGAGATTATAGTGGTTCGGCTCCCCGCCTAGTCTACTCTCCATACTCCTCAAGTGGGAATTTACACTAATCCACACCGGCTTTTTACGGGAACCAAAGCCGAAAAAATTCGGTACAAATCTCATGTCTTTTTTCAGGAACCAAAGCCGAGCAAATCTCCTAATCCCTACAACTTTTTACAGGAACCAAAGCCGAGCAAACCTACTCAACTACAACCTCTACACAGGGAGAATAATAAGAAAATGAAGAGAGTTTATTAGACTAGCTAGTCCAAATTACAACTTTAAATAAGAAGAAATAATATAATGAGAAGCTTTATACATATGCAAAGTTGTCAATGAAATACTCGAATAGATCCGAAAATAGCACGTATAAGAAAACAGTGAATAAAAATAGATTTAAGAAGTTAGAAATGAATATTACCACGTGTGCTTTCAATAATACTCAAGAAATCAGATTATAACCAAGAGTTTTGATAAATCACAGCAAGTGATACATAAAGCTCAAGGTTTATAGCAGAACGTAACACAAAACAACATAACAAAAAAATTCCAAAAGCTGGAAAAGAAAGAACCGGGGAGAAAATGAGCTTTTTTTCACTTGAAAAGCACCACAATCTCCTTTTTTAAGATCTTCAAAAGCTTTGCAAGTATGGCCTTGGGAGAGTGAAAATCGAATGAGAGCTAGAGAGGAAAAGGTGAGTTTGCTGCAAGGAAAAAACAGAGAGCTGAAGCACACAAAGAAAAACTAGTCCAGGTTGTATCCGTTGGAAGGAAGGGAGACAACTTCCCTTAATTTTTGATTGAAAGTAGGTCACACGAGCCAACACAAGGAGACAATATCAAGTGGAGTAAAATAAAAAAGCACAAGAAATGGTCATGGCTCAATATTTAATGTGATAGCCATCACAAATATTAAATCAGACTATATACATAAATTCAAAGCCATAACGGTCAGCTCACAAGCCAAAGATTTATGGAGTAAACAAGGCACTAAAATACAAAGGAATAGAATGAAAGCACTCTAATTTAGATTAATATAAGTATTTTAGATAATATACAAGTATTGTTTAATAGATTATAGGTTGCTACAAAATAGAAGAGTGGATACAAAATTTCAAATAGCCATTTAGGCTTTCTATCATAGGCATTAATTTGAGTTAAGCTAAACTATCATCTAACTTAACATATAATAAGTAGTGAATTTTGAGTTAAGCTTTAAACTCTAATCAATTTACTCAATTACAAGCAATTAGTACAGTAAGCTACACTCTCAATTCAAATTACTTAAAATAAATATGTTGTTGAGGTTTTAGCTTAGCAACTAATCAAAATAAATATGAGAAAAAAATAAGATTTTCTTAGCTAGAAAATCAGTCGAAAAATTCTGAGTAAAACCTTGGCAAATATGCACATACTTGCAATCAATATTGTAGAGAAATAAAATAAAATTACAATAGTAGCTCTTGATCTCTTGGACTTAAATTCTATTGTTTTTTACGAAAAAATTAACCTGTGAGCACATTTAAAACAAAAGTTAGTACAATAATATTAAAATAATTGGTATCATCAAAATCAATAGGGTTCAACAAATGGGACCTTCATGTGAATTGAACATACAGCAAAAGCCCTATCAAGACAACTTGGAAAAGTACTTCTAACAGCAAGAAGGAATGTCTGATTCAAAGTTCTGGCTATTCATACAGTAAGGGAAGCAAAAATGATAAATAGAAAGGATATAGCTATAATTGCTAGCCAAACAGTGAATTAACAGAGAACGCAAAATCTGAAAAAGTACAAGAAAACAAAGAGTTGAAGCCCTAAAATTAGATAAACCTCAAACCTCCTGAAGACCGGCGCAGCCCACTGCCGCTCCGACCAACCGACGCACCCCTTGTGCTAAATCATCAAAATCATTGAAGAAGACTTCTTCTCCTAAGCACAATCACATGGAAATCACACAGACATCATAACCATCCTCATCATGGATCCTCTGAGAGCTTTATAGAAAATTACCTTAGCTTTAGTAGATGGAGATCGTGTGCGACGGGCCTGGAGATGGGGAAGATAAAAGTTTGCCCTCCCTATTTTGGTGCTTGCACGGTCAAAGTCCAAAATTCAATTCCGGGTTAGGGGAATAAACTATCAGTGACAACGGTCTCTTGAACTGAACTTCATTGCCTTCCTGCGCGTGAAGCAAATGGGGGTTGTGCTGGGGTTGCAGTTCAAACGGCTCATGCACATCCGCGAGCTTGGCGGAGAAGAAGACGACTAGCTATGTGGCCGCGTCTCACGCGGTGAGAATGGAAGGCGAGTCCGGGCTCGTTGCTCCGTAACAAGAGCTCTGTGGGTGCGAATAAAAGAGAAGCTCGATCTCTCTAGAGTTGCTCTTGATTGAATATGATGTAAAATTGCAAGCAAGTGCTCCGATTTTTGTCCCTTCACAACTAAGGCCGAACTACTTATAATTTGTGTCAAATCAGAGTCCAATTGAATCCAACTTGAACTAATCTAAATTCAATTGACCTAAATTTATTCGAACTTATTTACAGGACATACACTGGGCATACCCATCAACAAATAAGTCTGACTGACTTAGTAAAATAAAATACAGGCTCAAATAAACAAAGATGCGAAATAAAATAGATAATTATAGGTAATTTTTTGCTCAAATGCACAGATTATATTGATGCTCTGTCAGTAACCAAAATACCCCTGCATCATTATTCCTTCAAAAAGACTTGGTAGAAATGCTAGAATCAACTTCAGGAATCTATTTGTCAAGAAAAAAAGGTTCTTTTTTATTGTTGAAGGGAAAAAAAAAAGTTAAATGCAAAGTGCATCCTCAAAAAGGGGAATTTTGGCACTTTGCACCTCCAAAATTTAAATGACATTTTGAATTTGGTATTTTGCACCCTCTTTTGGGGTGCAATTTGCCAAGGCAAATTACATGATTTAAATTTTGGGATGCTAAGTGTCGAAAGCCCTCTTTTTGAGAGTGCACTTTGCTTTTCACTCGAAAAAAAAAAATTCTGGCACCAGAAGCACTAAATTTGAATATCTGGGACTTGTGTTGAATGACTTTCCTTGTTCTTATTATTGTTAAATTAACAGTAATCTTTCAGTAAGCTAAATATTCAATATTTTTTTATTGCTGTCATCGTCTTGATTTTCTTACTATTCATTAGTTTTCTTGGTTGATGCTTGCTCAATAGATTATGCTTGGAACTGGGGATAGACAAACTGAAGACTGGATGAGATCAATGGAGTCTAACTTCAAAGAAAAATTTCGCGGATGGGTTGGATTTAATGTTCCTATTTCTCATCGGATAACAGCAGCGTATGAAAATGATTTCCAGTATTAATCTGATAAATATCTGTAGAATATAATAGTCTTGATATAAAATCTGTATATATCAGGTGTGATATATTGTTGATGCCTTCACGATTTGAACCCTGTGGTCTAAATCAGCTTTATGCAATGAGATATGGAGCTGTGCCAGTTGTGCATAGGACAGGTGGCCTCAGGGTAAGAATTTTAAAAGCATCCCTTAAGGGATATTTATGTCAGGCACACGCTTGTCCTGCTGGAATAGCTATACATTTTCTCTGCTACCTATAGTCATACTACATGCACGCTCTAATGCATAAATTATTACACAGATGTTCATGTGTTGAGTGTAATTTCTTTGCAAATATCAGAATAAGTCGTGATAGTATAAAGTACCTGGAATAAGGAAGTCATGTATATGAATGCCCTTTGTTGAAATTGACAAATGTGACTGAATTCACCTTTTTTTGCTTTTTATTTAATTTTGCAGGATACTGTCGAGAATTTTAATCCATATGCTAATGAAGGAAGAGGTCTGGGTACAGGGTGGGTTAATATCTCCGATCATATTGATTAATGTTGATTTTATGGATTTAAACTTAATAGACTGGTAAATGTAATAACATTAAGTTATAACTTCGTACTGAAGCAGTAGCTTAATTGATTGGCTTGATAATATTGCAGGTGGGCATTTTCACCACTGACAAAGGAAAGCATGCTTAGGGTGAGATCCGTGCTTCATGTTTATAGTCATCATCTTCCATGAATATGATTTAAGAGTATTGTTGAAGTACTGAGAGTTTTAGATTTTGCTGTATTTGGGTCTAAATGGTTTTTTTCTTTGCTTACCATAATATGAAAAGGAAATTTCTTAGACGAAAAAAATGATGGAAATTTCAGCAAGGCCTGTGTTTGGTGCCAGTTTTGATTGAAGTTGGCTTAAATCTAATTTGAGCATCAACTGAGACCAAGTCCCAGTTAATGCTGTTTACAGATAAAGGATGCTTTTCAATCTAATGTTAACTGAGAGTGGAGTTGGGTCCCATGCTTATCATATGGTCCCCAATTCCATGCTTATCATATGATTTATTATTTATTTATGCTTACTTGAGGATTGGTGTTGTGTTATGCTTTTTTGTCACTTTAGCATGTGTAAATATGTAATGTTCTTTGACCTAAATGTAGAGATATTATTTACTTTGACTTTACAGAATTGCACTACTTGAGGTGCTTCTCAGGACGTCACTCATCATAGGGCTATTTCATTTCTATCACTCTTAACAATACAGTTTTCATCATCGGCCTCACGGCTTCTGGGCATCCTTCATGTTAATCTGATACCTCGAATAGTAGTTCTTAGAGTGCCGAATCACTTATATCTAAGTGTTCTTCTTTTGCCATTATTCTCTGCTATTCAGTCTCTAACAACTGTGACTTGCTTCCTTTATTTTTTTTCCATCGATAAGGCATTGTTGTCCATGTTTTCTTTATAGGCATTAAGATTGGCGATTACTACGTTCAGAGATCACAAAGCTTTGTGGGAAGGATTGATGAAACGGGGGATGTCCAGAGACTATACCTGGGAGAAGGCTGCATCCAAGTACGAGCAAATCTTCCAGTGGGCTCTCATTGATCCCCCATATGTACGATAAACTTATCCTCCTGCCTTCTGTTCTAAATTAAACCAGTTCTTTGTTTTTTTAATCTTTGTGAATATTGCTCATAATAATCTCTGTAGCTATATAATTTTGTGCCATAAGTAATGGGATGTAGCAATAGGAGATAGTGGGACTTATTAGTTATTGCCTCAGTTCAGAAATTCATTATAGGACATGTAGCAATTTTTCTTTGTTTGTCCTCTCGGGACGTTTGGTTCATTATTATCTTAATATTAAGTTTTGCTATTTAGATTTAATGATATGTATAGGTGATCTTGTAAGAAATTATAAAATTATTATTCAAAAAATGATACTTAAATATCAGAATATTTAGATAACATGACATAACATTAATGTGACATTGTGCTAAATGCTCCCTTATGTATTTCTCAGGTTCACAGATATAGTTATCCTTTGATTTTTTTCATTTTTTTTGAACTCAGATTGCTTGTTGGGCATGTTTGTTACGTTGACCTTTATGTTTCTGATGTTGTAAGGTTCCTCACATGTGTGCAATGTTTCTGCAATGAAAGCCTGCTTATAGTAAGTTCTGTATTCTCTTGCTTAGTCTTTGGTCATACCAACCTGGCTATTTGTTCAAGAAAGTAATGTAGCTCAATTGTTAAGTTGTATGTAAGTAGTGATTTTTTTTATTTGGATTTTTTTTGATGAAAAATTCGGATTAAAATTGAAATATTTGATTTTTCTTAAAGTATTTGTAATCAACAACAACAATAAAGCCTTAATCCCACTAAGTGGGGTCGGCTATATAAATTTTTTATTTTAATTATATTCTATCAATTAATAAATTCTTATGTAGATCTAAGTGAGTAAGATCACTCCTTATTATTTTTTATCATGTTTTTTTGGTCTCCTTCTTCCTCTTTGTATGTGGGCAAAATATAATAATTCGATTTTTTTTACTAAAGCTTCAGTCAGTTTACGATTTATATGTTCAAACTATCAAGCCGATTTTCTCTAAGTTTATTCTCAATTGGTGCAACACTAATTTTCTTGTGGATATATTCGTTTCTCATTCTATTTTTTCATATATATCCACACATTCATCTTAGCATTTTCGTTTCTGCAACACTTATTTTATTTATATGTTTCATCTTTGCTGGCTAGCATTCAGCATCATATATCATCGTTGGTCTTACTACAG
The DNA here is from genome assembly GCA_019297695.1 of Apostasia ramifera. NCBI lineage: Eukaryota > Viridiplantae > Streptophyta > Magnoliopsida > Asparagales > Orchidaceae > Apostasia > Apostasia ramifera. Next base: position 40,201 of record JAEMOT010000826.1, read on the forward strand.
TTTTATAAAATTTACATTCAAATCTGGATGAAAATTTTTTATTGCACAATACATCAGTAGTATTTTTTTATTTTATCCTTCTTGCTTAAGAATGAGAACAAATGTATATTTAAGAAGAAGGTTCTAGAACTTGGGCAATGAAATATTAACGGGGAAACTGATCTTATGTGGTTGACAGTTGCTAACTGTATCCGTAAGGTGGCAAAGGATGTGTTGGGAGAATCCAAAGGAATGATTCCAAATAATAAAGATACTTGGTGGTGGAAAGATGATGTACAAGAAAAAATTAAGGAGAAGAAGATTTGTTATACAGATTGGTTTAAAAACAAAAATAATGATAAGTGGGAGAAATATAAAGTAGCTCGACGAGAGTCTAAGAAAGCAGTAGGCATTGCAAAAAATATGGCTCTTGAGGATTTATATAAGAAGCTAGACACTAAAGAAGGAGAAAGACAATTATATAGGATTGCCAAGGCAAGAGAGAGAAAAACTAAAGATTTAATTGAAGTAAAATGTATTAAAGATGAAAATCAAAGAGTACTTTTTATGGAAGAAGATATCAAAAATAGATGGATGAGTTACTTTCAACAGCTTTTCAATGAAGATTGTGAAAATTCAATTGATTTTACAGAATTCAGCATCCTAAAAGAAAGTAAAAATTACTCTTACATCCGACGTATTAGTAAAGCTGAAGTCTGGAAAGCTTTAAAGAAGATGAAGCATAAAAAAACTGTAGGACCAGATAACATCCCGATTGATGTTGGCAGTGCTTAGGAGATGAAGGAGTTTCTTGGCTCACTAGATTGTTTAATATGATTTTGAAGACTAAAAGGATGCTAAATGAATGGAGAAAGAGTATAT
>JAEMOT010000826.1:42291-52585 GCA_019297695.1 Apostasia ramifera
TGGAGGAATGCTCTAGAATCTAAAGGTTTGCATCTCAGTAAATCAAAAATTGAATATATGGAGTGCACATTTAGTCAAGAAAGAAATACTTATATTGGAGATGTGACAATTGGTGATCAAATTGTCAAGAAGAGTGAGCGCTTTAGATACCTTGGATCAATTATACAAGATGATGGCGAAATAGATAATGACGTTATTAGCAGGATTCAAGCAGGCTGGGTAAAATGGAGAAATGTTTCTGGTGTGTTATGCAATAGAAAAATCCCATCCAAAATTAAGGGTAAATTTTATAAAACTGTAGTAAGACCAGCGATGATATATGGTGCTGAATGCTGGCCTGCAAAGAAGAAACATACAAATAAAATAAATGTTGCAGAAATGAGAATGTTAAGATGGATGTGTGGATATACACGAAAGGATAGAATGAGAAATGAGTATATCCGAAAGAAAGTTGGTGTTGCACCAATTGAGGATAAACTTAGAGAAAGTCGGCTTCGATGGTTTGGACATCTAAATCGTAGGCCAATTGAAGCTCCAGTTAGAAAAGTTGAGTTATTGGATTTTGCCCATGTACAAAAAGGAAGAGGGAGACCAAAGAAGACATGACAAGAAACTATAAGGAGTGATCTTAGTTACTTAAACTTAGACAAGAATTTGGTAACTGATAGAGCGCAATGGAAACAAAGGATTCATGTAGCCGACCCCACCTAGTGGGATTAAGGCTTGGTTGTTGTTGTTGTTGTATCCTTCTTGCTTAGATCCTACTAATAGCATTCTTATCTATGTCACCATCATTTTGTATGATTGATCTAAGATATTTAAAATAATCACTTTTTTTTGACAATTTAATTTTCAATTGTTACATCACCAATATAAGTACTTCTTTCTTGACTAAAATATGTATTTTATATACTCAATTTTTAATCTACTGATATGAAAATCTCTAGATTTTAAAATATTCTTTCAAGGCTCGAGTTTCGCTTTGGCTCTCTCTTTAGTTTTATTAATAACAACAATATCATCATCTGCGATAAAAGCATATGTAATATTTGTATAAATTTTAAAATGAATATTAATGTGTACAATTTAAGCAAACTAATGAGAATTTTGTCACTTTTTAAGTACGTTTGTGTATTTTTTAAGAAATTGTAATTGAAAACAATGGTTATGATTAAGTTCTATATTGCATAAAAATGTAGAGCGTGTTTTTTTTTTTTGAAAACAAAAAAGACGTGTTTTTTTAGTATTAGTAATATTAAAATAAATTTTTCTCATTAAATTTTACAAATAAAATATTTTTTCTTTTGAGAGGAGAGTTTGGAAATATTTAGGAATTTTTTTTTTTGCAAGTGTATGCGAATGAAAATTGCTCTTGATTCAAATAAATTAAAAAAATAAAATAAACTAATGAGTAAATGTCAATTGTTTATGTCCTACTCAAAGATCAATAAGAGAAAGGCAAGTTGATGGCGTTTTGGTCATTCTTCGGGTTCAGAAAATGGTGGAAAAGCTTTAGATTTTTTGGAAATATGTTTAGGAGTTATGGCAGCAAAAATATAAAAGATTGAGTGAGAATAAATATAAAAATATTTAAGTGCATTTACTTAGCATAAGGACAAATGAATGAATGTCAATTAAAATTATTGTCTTTAAAATATGCTAAAAAGAATCACTTTGTCTCAGCATATAGTATAAAATTTGAGCCAAAAGACAAGAGTTAGTAAATGTCAACTCATTTTTTTCTTTTAGAAAGTGACAAAGGAAGAAAATAGAGTTTTATGAATATTTCATGAAAAAAAAAATATAGTACATCACAAGGTTTTGAAATATATCAAATAATGTATTTTAGATCAGCCAAAATGATGATATATAATGGTCAAATAGAATTCTAGGCTGACTCGAACATCAGTCCAGACCCAGCAGAGCTAATAGGTTGATTTGGTGAAATTGATCGGTTGTTCTTTGTTGACTTAAAAAATAAGAGATGTTTGAGATTTTTTGGCCACTTGAAAGATGCAATAAGATATCATTCTAGGCCAATAAATACAAGTGAAAAGAAAGTAAAACATTTAGAAAATATGAGTAAAATTTTTTAGCAAAAGTAACGCGTTTAATTAAGTCCTATAAAGGATAAATAATAATAAATAGGGAGCTCTGCTTTAGTTGAACTTGAGAGTATCCATCATTTAAGGAATGATTAGCCTATAAGAACATACTTAGAAGAGGATTAGTGCTAAACTTAAAGTAATTATAATCATCAAAATCAATGAGGTTCAACGGATTATCTGACCCAATAGACTATTAGATTAGCTTGACTAGATGGTTCAATCTACTCTAGTACACGAGTAGGTATATATTATCAATAGTAAGTATTTGTCTAAAAAAGTAAGTATAGTTGAGATAAATAAGATTAATTGAAGATGATATAAGTATATATGGTAGATATCAAATCTCAAAATATACTTATTTTTGGACATATACTATTAATACATGTGTAGATTGGATGTTCCAGTCAGAACAACTGGAAATTCTATCCGTCTTCCGCCCAATCCGATTAGGCTTGCTCAGACAGCTTGTTGTGGGGTTGAACAATTTGGTCAGACTAGCTGAATGATCATTCGTTCATCTTCCACTTTGTTTGCTTTACCATTAACTAGCATTTATTGTGAGGTCTATCAGCATTACGCAGGGTGGCATTATTTGAGAGTGAACATCCAACGTGATTTGCTCACTGCACCCAATAATTTATCTCTAGAGTTATAGTTGTTCCCTCTCTTTTTTTCTCCCTCCCACTATCTCAGTCTTGTATGCTAGGGATAGCGGTGATATGGTGGCGAACAATAACAATTTGCCATTCTCTCTCTTTATCGGGGCGATTTGGATCATTGGCAAAGAACACACGAGAGAACCCCAACTCTCCAATCTAATTCTGTTCATCTTCGAGAGAAAGTAATATTGAATATAATAAAGCTTTAAAAATGAAGCTTAGGGTATTATTTCCTGCGATCAAATACACCAAGGCAGCTCACAAGACTAAATGGAATTGAGGATGAAACCTGACCTTTTTGATGCCTAAAATCATTCTGCAGAATGTTTCCACTTGGGCACAATCGAGCCGGAGAGGGATTCACACACACGAAGTACAATGAGGAGACGATAGATTTGGGGGCATGTAGAAGATTACAGAGTTTTGGGAAGCTGCATAACTGCAGTGTTGGTCTCTCTTAGCTGACATTGCCATGCCAACTGTTGTTTGGCTCGCTATTATGTCGAGGTATTGCCAACTTTTATATCAATTATGCCTGTTCGTTGCTTTGCCTAAAACTGAAATGGACGGTGATTAAAGCAAAACACGATGGGAAAGGATGTGCATGAAGCTCTTCGAAAGGTTGGGACCTGCATGAAATTCTGAAAAACATGAGGGACCCAATAAAAATTTGAGAATCTAAGATGAAATTACTTGAATGTAGGAATATGACTTTCTTGAACTTGCCAACAGAATGACACCGTTGAGCATAAAAAAGAATACCTTGCTGGCCCATCTCACCCAAGCACAGGGGTGGCGTCGAGGCGATTTTAATCGAGCCGGGCTAAATTTAAATTAAATATTTTTAATTTTGAGTCATGTTTGATTCGAGCATGTTAAAATTCTATTAATTTTGAGTCGATTTTTAAATTTCATCAAGATTAATTATAAGACGTATTTTTCTATAAAAATAGTTATATTAAGTATATTAGAACATAATATTATAAATTCACTTAACTCATTTTTTTTATATAATTTATTATAACGTATTTATATACATTAAATTTCTAAGTTATCTTTTAAAAAATTATTAATGTATATGTTTATGGTATATTTCGAGTTGAATTATTTTTTTTCGAGTAAATTAATTTTGAATAAGAAAAAAATTAAATCGATTTTAAGTCAAATGAAACACAAATAAATGTAAAATGAATTTTAATTTTCGCATAAAATTGCCGCTCTACTCGAGCATTCTTTATAAGTTCTTCTCTTGAGAATCACCCCAAACTCTATACCGGTTGGCAAACCTCGATTACTTGCAAGTTTTTGCAGATCGATCATGGTGAACAGCTCGGCTTATGCTCGCATTTCCAACGCGAGCCCGAAGGAGTTCCGGGCTAACTCCGTCGTCTTCTTTAGCGCCGTCGGTGGAGACACCGACAGCACTGAATGGGCTCTCTGTTTCCGGCCGAAAGCCGCCGCCGTCTACTCGGCCGTCACGGGGGAGGACGGAGACGAGGAGACAGACATCAAGGCCATGGCTCTCTTGATTCACGCGGCCAAGAACTGCGCCTCCTTCGTCTCCGCCGAGAAGGAGGAGAGGGATGCCGCCGCCGCCGCCGCCGCCGGGATTCAGATTAGAAAAGGTCGGGCCTTTTTCTTTTTTATTAATAGCAAATCAGTTTGCTCTAATTTGAGCTTATATTCAATTAGAACTTTTTAATTTTTAAATTCATCAAATAACTCTTCTAATTTTAAATAAATTATAAATAAATTTTTTAAGATTAATAAAATACTTAATAAAAATATTTTTTTAATTAAAAAAAAAAATTTGAATTTTTTTACCTAAAAATTTAATTTAACTTTTAAATTAATCAAATTAATTCATTAATTAGAAAAAATATTTTTAAATTAATTCATTAATTAAAAAAAATATCTTCATTAAATTCTTTATTAATATCAAAAAAATTATTTACATATTATCTTAATCTAAAAGATCTACTTAGTTAATCAATGAACTAAAAAAACCTTAATGAATATACGCTAAAATTAGAGGGACTTTGTTACTATTAATTTTCTTCTTCATTTCTTTTTTAACCAGAGAGTCTAATTACTTGCAGGTCCCTATAGATTGAAATAATTTACAAGTTTGATATTTAAGTTTCTATGAACATAAAATTAATTTGATTAGCTTTGCTAAAAGATCGATCAAAATGCAATCGGATTTTTGATTAAAAATTGAATAACATTTTCAATAGAATCGAAATCCACCTAATTCAAACGAACTGTTTCTAATAATTTGTACAATATTAAAAATGTTCATATTATATGATCATCAAATATAAAGATGGTTAACTAATGTATTAGAATGAATTACATGATTATTAATATATATTTATGTTGTTTTATTGTATTTATATTAGACCTTTTTACTTATATATCATTTTCAAAAATGAAATTACTGGGATATCAACTTTTTAACTTCTATAATTAAATATAAATATTATTTTTATATCACTTCAGTTGTTAAAAATGATATTTGCAATCATAAAATTTTAAAAATAATGTGCAAGTAATATTTAAATATTGGGTGACAGGTAATTACTCTTAAATTTATGTTTTGAAAATGATATACAAATAAAAAAAATTTTATATATTTTTAATATAATATCAGTAGTGAATAATTATGTAAAATGACAAATTTAGCTTTTTGATCACTTCTTTAATTTGTAGAAAAAGTAACAAATAATTAGGTTAGCATGTTCAAAGTAAATCAAAATCTGCTATTAAATCCTGTAAAAATAAATAAATATTTTAATTTTTAAACCCTATGTTTTTTTCAAATCAACTCAAAATTAAATAAAAAAATACATATTTCACCTCAAAATTTTCATTATCACTTATTTAATACACAAAACCGCTCTCAGTTGTGATACATAATTACAAATTAATGAATTTTAAGACAAACAGATGTAAACCTTTGGCTCTATTTATTTGCCCAGATTAAAATATATCGGTATATCGCATCACTCATAAAATTTAGTACTAAAAGTTAACTATATTTTATAATATATACATAATTAAAAATAAAAAATTAATTTTATTTCACATCCTATACAGATGTCAAAATAATAACTAACTTATATTAAATTTCCTAGATATCCTAACATAAATAATTTTATTTCATATAATTCATAATTTTTAATAAAAAATATATATTTATTTAAATTTAACTTTAATTTTATTAAAATTAAATTTTACAAACAATCAAGTTTTAATTATTGCTTATAAGTATTATTAAAATAGAAAGTAAAATTAATGTTTGTATTTTAATCAAGAAAATTTGGTAGAGTCAGTTTCTTCCGACTAGCTAAGATGAATTCTTCTTTTATCCTTAATTTGGATGAATAATAATAAATTACAATTATGAAGTACTTTCTTTTGATTGAAAATGTGAAGCCCGTGGATTAAAATGTGAAGCCCGTGGATTAAGAGGGCGGGGAGTGACGACGAGTGATATCCTAAGAGAAAGAAATCATTGAGGCAAAGTGCGGCTCCTGACAGGCTTCTAGGCCGAGTAATGAGTGGTGAGAGAGGCACAGAAATGAATCGTCCCATATCGGAAAGAGAGGAAGATCCTGAGTTGTATAAATAGATAACATGATCTTAAATAGTAGAGATGCCTTTAAGGCAAAATCGTGAGATCATGGGATATTATAGAAATGCATTAAAATTTAATACATTTTGAAAGTTGAGCGTGCTTGAGCTGGAGTAGCACTGAGATGAGTAACCTTTTGGGAAGAGCTCAATTCACGGAGCTTTTCTAAAGCCAAAGCGGATAATACCTCTTCGTTGAGATCATGAGATGTTACAGAAAATTTATGATTAATGCATTAAAATTTAATACATTTTGAAAGCAACAAATGTCAAATTTTGATGTTAGACAATAATAATTAGGATAGTTAGCAATTAAATCCTCTAATTTATCCTCATATATAATTATGTCTCTAATATTTATAAGCTAAGCAAAGTTATTCTTAAGGTTACGTGAAGGGTGCAACTCGGTTCAATTCTATGAGAAATTGGAACTAAACCGATTGCACTCAGTTTTATGATTTCAGGAATCAGAATTGAACTAAGTTCACTAGACCGGAACTGAGTTTTCAGTTCTAAGCTAGTTCGGATTTGATTCCAAACATAAAATATAACTTATCTTCATATGCTATAAAATAAGTAACAGCAAAATTTTTAAAAATGAATTTTTTTTTTTGAATAATTAAAACTAAAATTTTAATATTGAATACATCACTAAATATTAATCTTTATATTAAAAGTCTACAACCAATATTCACATGATGGTAAGATTGATGCAATTGCTATTCATCTTTATATAATTATTTATTAAATATTAATTATGTATTTTTATTAGGCTTCTGTGTAAACACTCAAAATTTGGTATTTATATATATATATCACCTAAAATTTTAAATATTACATCATCTTTTATATACATAATATCACATAATTCAGCAGTGGTGAAAAAATGATATATGAGCCGTTGTTAAATTTGTTTATCAGGTTAACTTTAATTTGAGTCTGATGCATAAATTTTATATTATATTTATAATATTTTCAATTTTATACAGATTAATTTAATATTTAATTAATTTTATTTCATATCTTATATAAATTTTAAAGACATGTTTTTATATATGTTATAAAAAATTTTAAATATTATTTTTATATTTAAATAAAAAAAGTGATGTTTGAGTACTATTTAATTTGTTATATGGCATCGAAGTAATTATTTTTATTTTTATTTTTATTTTTATTTTACATTTTTATATATCTTATTTTTTATAAATTTTAAAATAAAAATTTCATCTCAAAAATTATTATTTAATCTAATTAAGAAATAACAACACTAGCAAACAATTAATCCTCTTAGTAATATTCAAACAATTAATCATCTCACTAATATTCAAAATCAAGGTTTTAAAACTCAGTCTAAACAACTGAGTTTTGACATTTTCAAATAAATAGTGATCCGAAAAAGCTACTAAGGTTCGGTTTCATCCAAAACTCAATAGTTTCAACAGTTCGGTCTAGTTTCAATTAAAATTACCGAAACTTAACTGAAACTCGACAAAAATTGTCAAAACTCAACTATCAAAAAAATAATCTTCAATAATTATTAATAATGAAATAAAAATTTAATTTATAAAATTTAAATAATTTATAGTAAAAATTGAAATCGTCAATATTGAAATAATCAAAATTATTAAAAATATTGAAACTAATATTTTTGTCTTGTTATCGAAATTGAAAATGAAACCGAGTTTTAGATCATTGTTCAAAATTTTGGGGATATATAATTATATATTTCCTTGAAAATAATTAATAGATGTAAATACTACTTGCAGAGCCATGGCCTCTTCCCACCGCCACTCTCACCGGCCTCCCGGAGACCCTGAAGAAAGCTGTCGATGGAGTCTACATGGTCGTCGTCCTCCTCCGGAGCCTCCACCAATCGATGAAATCTCACTCCAACCGTGAAGAAGCCGAGGCGAGCTTCACCTCCGCCCATGGCAGAAACGTGATCCTCGACATCATCAAGTACGAGAACCAGCTCCCACTCCCCCTCCTCCTCACCATCATCCCCCACGTCGAGCAGGCCGTCAAAGACGCCAAGCAACCGCTCCTCGATCAGAAGTTCGTATCTGGCGAATCCGATCCCCTCCTCCATTCCATCACCGGCTTTTCCCTCGGCTTCTCCCTCGTCGACTTCCCCCAAATCGCCGGCGATTTCTGCCACTTTTACTCCCCCTTCTTCTCCAAAGAATCCATCGCCCCAAAAGAATTCAAGAAACAAACCCATCTCCTTGCGCTGCTGCATTGCTCTGTTTCACTGGGGAAAAGTACTCTTTTGAACCGGGCGGGCGGGCTGGCCCGTGGGCCCGGACCGAGGGCCCGGGATCTGGCCCGGTCCAGCGTGAAGTTGCGGGCGGCGGAGGGAGGGGCGGCGGACGTGGAGTTCTCGGAGGTGGCGCTGAAGATGTCCGCGCTGGTTTACGACTACAAGACGGAAGTCGTGTTACGGAACTTGATCGCGTGGGAGGTGTTGAACGACGAGGACGAGAAGCCGGTGGCCGGGTTCTTTCGGGTGATCAGCGAGCTGATCGGCGACGCCGGGGATGTGGCGGCCATGAAGGGGTTTGGGTTGATGAGGGGGAGGTGGACGAGAGGGGGTGAGGTGGTGGAGATGGTGAGGAGGATAGAAGATGCGTTCGATTTTCATGCTTTTGGGAGCTTGGCGTTTGGTAGGGAGATTGGGGAGATGAGGAGGTTTTATGAGGAGAAAAGGAAGAAGGGGAAGGGGATGAGGAGGCCGGCGGTGATCTGGTTCGCCGCCGGGGTGGCCGCTCTGACTCCGGTGGTTATAACAGCAATATTTAAGGCAAGAAGATGCGTGTGACTGCGGATCAAATTAAAAAATATATTTACCATAAATAAATGTAAATATATATAATATATTATCCAAAAAATGTAAATATATACGATATTTCAAGTAAAATAAAGTACCATTTATGAAATAATATTTTATTAACTTTGCCTTCTATTTTTGAAGATTCAACATAATATTTATTACCTCCATAGTTTCATCGCTGGGAGGAGAGGCACACCAAGATAGGTTAAATTTATTAGTGCGAGATCGTTGGTGGGTAGACCTGGGCAATGGGCGGACCGGGCCGGGCTTGGGCCGGGCTTGACCGGGCTTTGACTAAGTCAAAGCGGGCTCTGGCCGGGCTTAGCCCGTTTTACGGGCTTACTTTCATGATCAAACCCGCCCAATGTACGGGCCGGGCTACCCACGGGCCTAAAAAGCCCAAAATTTATTTCCAAACATGAATTTAAATTATGGATATTTTGGCATGCTATATTGATAATTTGATGTATACGCTTTCCATAATTACATATTAATATAACTTTATTTAAATTAATAATTACTAAAATTCTATGATGTTTTATCTATGATATGAATTTAAAATAGTTAAACAAATTAGTGAATAATGATATCTAAATTGTAACAAATGTTGAATTAATATATTAAAATATTTAATGATAAAAATTTAAACAAACTATTATTTTTAACATTACAAAGATAATAACAACAATGATATTTACGGGCTCGATTCGGGCTTTATGGGCGGGCCGGGTATGATCAGACTCGGGCTCTAAATAAATCAACATCGGGCTCGGGCGGGGCCAAACCCGAATATCGGGCCAAAATAGATAACCAAACTCGCTCAAAATTGATCGGGCTTTGGCTAGCCCATTGGGCCACCTGCCCAATGCCCAGGTCTACTGGTGGGTGGTAGTTAGTAGTTGGAGAGGTAAATTTAATAGGGCGGGACCATTGGTAGGTGAGAAAGTGGGAGGATGGCAGATGAGATAATAAATATATATATATATATTATTAAAACTAATTTCAGGAAATACTTATTTAATATAGCAATTATTTTGAAGTCCTCAGATAACAGATGCACT
>JAEMOT010000826.1:64266-157520 GCA_019297695.1 Apostasia ramifera
GTCAATAATTGAGAATCAAGATCTATTATGAGTCTATGACTAATTACCTCTAACGATGGATAACTTAGGTGTCTATAAATTCCTCTTCAAATCATTACAATAGGTGAGTTTAATCAGCTCAATCAGTCCTCAAAGTTAGCCCATATAATAGGCCTCGTTTGTTTCAAGACATTTGCTTTACCCAACACAAATTTCAACTATAAAAATCAATTTTATTTCGCATTTAATACAAATACGAATATTAAAATTAAAAATATTTCACATTTTACGTACTTTTTAATATTAAAATAATTTTCTTTTCCATAAAATTTTTTAAAAAAAATATTTTTTTCTCTTATTAAAAAGAAAACGTGAACCAAACGAGGCTTGAAGTAGCAAAAATTACAAACAGGTCAGAGGGAGCTAAAAATAGGTTAGCACTCTCAGGCAAAACGCCAAAAAAAAAAATCACAGTTGATGTATTTTTTTGTAAGGTTAAATTTAAGAAGGTTAAAATTAAATTTGGATAGAGATATTTTTTTATTGAAAGTTGTGAATGATGTGAAATAAAGTTAGTTATTATGTTGGGATATGTGAAGGATGTGATATAAAGTTAGTTATTATGTTGGAATATGTGAGGGATGTGATATAAATTCGTTATTATTTTAGTAATATGTGTAGGATGTGAAATAAATTTAATTTTTAATATTAAATTTTATGTGTGATGTGATATGCCTGATTAAAATTAAACCAGGTAATTTTAAACTCCTAGACAAACGGGGCTATAGTGTGAACTCATAAAAAATAGAAGAGAGGCATGCAAATGTGTCATAAAAAATGGGGAAAAAAAGTTGATGTACTTTTTCGTTCATCCAGATTTGCAAATCTTCGGGATCAAAGTTGGCAGCTGCCTCCACTCTTGGGGAGTAGTGTTCCAGCTCAATAGGTATAACAGCATCCATCCTGAAGGCCAAAGAGAAAGGAGATTCCTGGGTCACTTCAGATAGGGCTGTGTTGTAAGCCCAAAGAGCACCTGACAGTTCATCTGGCCAGTGGGTTCTGGCACCATCTAGGCGTCTCTTCAGGATATTCAGGATATTTTTGTTGGCAGCTTCAACCTGTCCGTTGGTGTGAGAGTGCCAGACGAATGCATATTTGAGATTGATCTGATACTTGCCACAGAAGTTGTGCATCAACTAGTTGGCGAAGGGAGTGTCATTGTCTATGATTATTACGATCGGAACATCGTATCTACAAACGATGTTGGCTCATAAGAAGTTCTCGATGTTCTGAGCAGTGGGTTGAGCAGAGGGCTTTGCTTCTACCCACTTTGTGAAGTAGTCAACAACGACCAGTGCCCATTTGTAGCCCTGGATGGCGGCAGGCATTGGCCCCAAAAAATTGAGCCCCCAAACGGTGAATGACCAAGATGAATTAATGAGCCTGAGGTAACCAGCTGGCAGTCTCTGCATATCGTCGTAATACTAGCATTGAGGGCATTTCTCCACGAATGTTTAAGCATCTTTATGGATATTAGACCAGAAGAATCCATGGCACAGGATTCACATGACCAAGCTTCGGCCTTGAGCGTGAGTTCCACATTCCCCTTTGTGACTAGCCTCCATGACTTCTCGAGCTTCTTCAAGCCTCAAGTATTTAGTGAGTGGCCTAGAATAAAATCTTCTGTACAGTTCCCCGCTAATGAGGACGTATTTGGCTCATTCGACCTCAGCCTTTTTGCTTCTTGTTGGTTATTGGGTTGTTAGGCCAGTAACCAGGTCGGTAAGGTTCGCCAGCATCCCCTGTAACTCTGAAATGCAAGTACCTTTAGAAGAAGAAGCAGATCCGACGTGACTCGAGGATGTTGAAGCTAAGGCTTCGTCACCTGGCGCCCTAACAGAAGGTTCACCCGCATGTGTGCTGCAAGCTGCCGAGTTGGTTCTGCATGTCTTAGCCACCATCTTCTCGGAATCTTAATGAAGGTACTAGAAAATGTTGACTTAGAAAGTAGGGAGTCCCAAAAAACACAAAGGAAAAGAGAGTCCCAAGAAATGACAGCACGTACAGAGATAAGTCTGATGATTAAGGCTTAAATAAGAGTAATATGCATTCAGAATAGTGAGATGATTTTACTAAAAAAAAAGAGGGGGTGGTCGAAAAGACCAATACAATAAATTAAAAGAAGAGGGAGAGAGCTTTGTTGTCCCAAGTTCTAGTACAAAAGAGATCTTGCCACTCTTTCCAACTAGAAGTTCTCACCCCCCCCTGCTTGAAGCCTATTCAAGGGTACTTATAGGCAGGATGTAGTGGAGCTCAGCCCAGATTTTCTGGAAGAGGATGAAATATTCAATTGCTGAATCTACATTAGTAGTCTTATCGCTGTCGGCCACCGGAGGAGTTGGAAGTAGTAGAAGGACCTTTTGGTCTTGGCAATTCTTTCTAGGAGTCTATGATAACTAAAGCACGTGGGGCTCTTGATTTGTGTGACTGGAAGAAGCATGCTGCGTTGGAAATAGTACAGTCGTGGCACGCTGACAGATGCAGCTAAGACACATCATCATCAATGTTTGCTGAAAAATGGCCTTGAATCATTGGCATTGAGATTTGGTTGTATCCTCGTGGCCGAGGCTGGAGACCTGTAAGAATAATAATATTAATAAAAATGTTAGCGCTCATATGGCCCCACGTGTATGGCTGAAATGTAGTATTGGAACCATATGTTAACATCAACCCCTTGCATTGTTAGGGCACGAACATTAATATGAGTCTCAGAATATGAACCATCGCGATGGCGGATGCGCTGCCCAAGGCCTGTCAGGATAAAGCCGGAGCGGCACCTTGCCGATTCGCATTCTCCTCCACCATCCTCTGAAAATCTTGCAAGAAAGGGAGTAGATTTGTTAGAGAGATAACAAAGAGCGACAAGTGGAAGATTCTGTCGGGTCTTCCTCTGAAGAAGAAGAGGACTAGCGGCTCTGCAGGTGACGTCCCTCTTCCGGAGAAGAAGAGGGTCTTGGAATCGCCTGAAGCGTCACCAGAACTAGCGGCTGGGAAATCCAACATAGTGCTCCTGGAGGAGGAAGCAAGAATCCCGGCTACAGTCCTACCGGGGGAGACGTCGTCGGCTCATTCTCTTAGCAGCTGATCACAGCTAGGCCACCTTCTTACCTTTCTTCTCTCTGATTCCCCAGCATCCATGGTTTCCTCAGACGACGTCCGCACCGCCATCGGCATCGCCGGCAATGCCATCTCCCTCTGCCTCTTCTTGTCCCCACTGTAAGCGCATACCAACAACCCTTTTCTCCCTTTTCAATGATGTTCATTAATTTTCCCTATCGATATATACAGCTTAATTTTCTGCATACACAAAATTAGTTATACTGGTGGCATTTGATTTAATATTATCATAATATAATATCACTTAATTTAAACTATATGACATTTAAAAGATTCTATAAATTATTTTTAAAAAATTATTGAAGCAAATGCTTTAAAGTGATTTGATTTCTCGGCGTTAATTGATGTAGGTCGACTTTCTACAAGATATGGAGGAGGAAATCGGAGGAGCAGTTCTCCGTCTTCCCCTACGTGGCGACGCTGCTCAACTGTATGCTGTAGTTGCTCTACGGCCTCCCCCTCGTCCACCCAAACAGCATCCTCGTCATCACCATCAACAGCGCTGGCACCGCCATCGAACTCTCCTACGTCCTCCTCTACCTCCTCTACTCCGCGGGCCCCAAGCGGCGGAAAGCTGCTCTCATGTTCGCCGGCGACTTAATTGGCCTTTGTCGGTGCCACTGCCGCCGTCGTCCTCACTGTCTTCCACACCCACAAGGACCGGACCCGGGTCGTCGGCATTCTTTGCGTCGTCTTCAACGTCGTCATGTACATCGCGCCGTTCTCCGTCATGGTATGAATGGCCATGATTGACTCTGATTCGATTTCAAGTTGATTTGAGATTAAACTTCAATGCCAATTAGTATCCCTAATTAGTTAATCACGTTGCATGCATGACCATGCATACGTGGGTGACGTGCTTTGAATTTCGTGCGTGAATGCAGAAAATGGTGATTCAGACGAAGAGCGTGGAGTACATGCCTCTCTACCTCTCAGTGGCCGCCTTCTTCAACGGCCTCTCCTGGACTGCCTACGCCCTTATCCGCTTCGATATTTACATCACTGTAACTCTCTATCTCTCTTTCTCTCTCTCTCTCTCTCTCTCTCTCTCTCTCTCTCTCTCTCTCTCTCTCTCTCTCTCTCTCTCTCTCTCTCTCTCTCTCTTCTCACAGATAATCAACCTTACAGTGCATAAAATGAGTTTAGATTAGAAGAAAAATTGTGGTTTATTGAATCATAATTGCTAATTAAATCTCGGATTACCGATTAATCTAGCCAGAAACTTAATCTTGTAATTAATTATAGCTAAGGAATAAGGGCTATAATACGTACATGCTACTAAAATTTAATTACTGTACATATTTGATATTCAAATCTTTAATATGTTAATAAAAAAAAATTTAATATTACATGTAACTACTAAAATTATATAAAAATTATAATCTTTAATAGATACATATATATCACAACTTTATTATATAATATAAGTTATAAGTTATATATATATAATTTTCATATGATTTTTGCGGTGAATATATAATATTAAATATTTGAATATAAAAAATAATTAATTTTTTGTGACATACATATAATTGCTCTTATATATTTTTAATTATGCTCAGACATGTAAACTAATTTGTTTTGTAAGATAAATTCAAGTAAGTCTTTTATTCAATGTTATGTTAGGTATATACGTAGGCCGGTGATTTAATTAGTTATAAGAAGGATTGGAGCTCCATGGTTGTCTCCATTTGTTGAATTTCTGGTTAATTAATTAACAAGTAATTATGAACTAATGCTCAAACTCATCGTTGGTTAATTATCACTGAGGAATATTTTTTTATGTTATTACAATATTCAAAGAATTTATTAATTGTGTTATTTAATTTGGAATAGTAATAATTTTGACGTTAATTATTTCCAGATTCCCAACACCCTTGGGCTTCTGTTCACCATAGCTCAGTTGGTGCTGTATGCAATGTACTATAAATCAACGAAGAGGCAGATAGCTGAGAGGAAGAAGATGAACGGAGAGGTGGCGCTCAACGACATTGTCGTTGCCAACGGCGAACGCCGCGTTAGCCCGGCCGTCGGCACTGATCTTGCCTAGCTATCAAATATCTCAATATTATGCATGTATTATTACATGATATTATATATAAATATATAAATGTATATATATATATATATATATATATGCATTGCAAGTACATTCTATATATATAATATATAACATAATTAGATTGGTAACTTGTATCCGGGCACCAGAGGCTAGCTGATCGTGAGTGCATTGCATGATCAAATTGATATCAAAATTTGAAAAATCTTAATTTTAATCTCCGAAGATGTAAAAATAGTTGCATTTTTTGTTCCACTTTCAAAATTTTATCTTTTTCGCTGATTTTTCGTCTCGGTAGAAAACATAAAATTTAATTATTTTTTAAGTAATTTGAATCATTTATATATTCTAAAGTACAATTATACACTTTCATCCTCACTCTTTGAATCGAGTCAAACGGGTTGAATCTGATCAAACGGGTTGACTCGGTTCAAACAGTTGACTCGGGTCAAATGAGTTGACTCGAGTCAAACGGTTGACTCGAGTCAAACTGGTTGACTCGGGTCAAACTGGTTGACTCAGGTCAAATGGGTTGACTCAGGTCAGACTGGTTGACCCAGATGTAACGGGTTGAGGCAGGTTATCTTGGGTCAAACGGGTTAACTCAGAATTTAATGAGTCGACACAGATTTATCAGGTTTGATACGGGTTAAGTGGGTCAACATATGATTAAACAGATTAATCACTAATCAAATTGAGTTAACAATGTAGGATCAAGTATGATGTCTAGAGGGGAGGTGAATAGACGTAATTATAAATTAATTTAATTTACTAAATATAACAGTTAATGCAAAATACAAGCGGAAGCAAATATGAGTGCAGATAAGAAAAAAATATCACATCCACAAAGAATACACGATATAACGTGGTTCGGCTCAAATAAGAGCCTAATCCACCTAACTCCGATCGAAAAAATATAACTATAACACACTCCTTTGTTTAGGCAGAGAAGCTCATACAAATCCTCCTCTATCCACTCACTAGAGGCTCTCCTCACTTTTAAGTAAGAGCTCACTCACTCACCTCCTCCAACCCTTATTTGGAGGCCCTCTTCACACACAAAGTGAAGGCAGAAAAGAAGAACTAAAATATTACAATAAAAAAAAATCACTCACTCTTTCTTCTTATGATTGAATCTTGAGAGCTAGAAGAAGAGTAGATGAAGAGTTTGAGCACTTGAGTCCAAGTTCACCTAGATCGTCTTGAAGCTTGATTGAAACTTAACTTGAATGTTTTTATCAACTTTTAGGATGGTGGAGAGTGAAGGTGAATGTTGGGAGCAATTAGAGAATTTTATGAGCCAAGAGCAATACACCAATAACCCCTATCTTCTTATATAACAAGAGCACCAACGGCTAGAAAAAGGAGCTGAAAAAGACCTGGAGGTCGACCTAGCTAGCCGTTGGAGGATAAAATAGGTCAACGGTCACTTCCAAGGTCGACCTCACCACTGAGGTCGCCTCCAGGTCGACCTGAAAAAATCCTCCAAGATAACCAAAGTTTTTGTTGAGGATCGCTGCTGAAGGTCGACCTCGGGTCGACCTAGAAAAATCCCCCAAGATGACTAAAGTTTCTGTTGAGGGTCACTGCTAAAGGTCGACCTCACTACTGAAGGTCACCCTTCAACTATTCCAAAGCTGCCCTAGAGCTATCACAACCAAAAGAAAACATCTAGAATAATCTCACCACTACTAGGCCATATAATTAGGAGAATTTAAACTTTTAAGATTATCTAGTTAACTCGCAGAGATTCTAAGTGATCAAACTCATATCTAGGCTATTCTAGCAATCAAGATCAACCTCACAATAATTCTACTCTCAAATAGAATAAAAAGGACAATAATACAATTTGATTCACTTAATCTTCAATGCTCAAACCTCTCTCCAACTTTATTA
This sequence comes from Apostasia ramifera, assembly GCA_019297695.1. Lineage (NCBI taxonomy): Eukaryota > Viridiplantae > Streptophyta > Magnoliopsida > Asparagales > Orchidaceae > Apostasia > Apostasia ramifera. The sequence goes on from JAEMOT010000826.1 coordinate 71,378, forward strand.
GATCTCAATTTTAGTATATAATTGAGATACAACTTTAATAAACCTGAAATTAAGAACACTAAATAATTATGTTAGTATAAATTAACTTAAATATATTGTTAAACATCAAAATCACAATATTATCACAAGGGAGGAACCAACAAACAAGAAAAAATTCACAAAATATAATTTAAACTTAGCAAGATCAGAATTCTTACCTAGCAGAGTTTCGCCGCTGGAGGAGAGGCGCACCAAGATGGGTTAACGATATAGTGATTGTGGATTCTATCTGAAGGCTTTGGGGCCTATTTATAGGGAGATGTGAACTTATTAAGGCGGGACTGTTGGTGGGTGGTAGTTGTGGTTGGGGAGGTAAATTTAATAGGGCGGGACCGTGACGGGTGAGAATGTGGGAGGATGACGGGTGAGGTAATATAAATATATATATACATATATATATATATTATTAAAACTAATTCTAGGGAGTTAGGGAAGCAAACTTGTAGTGGGATCAATGTAGAGTTAATCATCCTTGGGTTTCGACAAAATCGAGTTTTCCATATCAAAAACTCGTGTTTAAATTCAAGTTTGGACCTGCTTTTCCTCATCTAATTAATAGGAAAAAGGAAAGAAATCCTTGCCGTTCATCTTTGTGGGCTATTCCAGCAAACCCTATTATCCATTATTGCAAAAGTTAAACAAGGTTAAATGATGCATAGGTTCCTATATTAGATAACAAATTATTTGCTCCATATTTTATTTCATCAATCATCCGTTTTTCATCTAAAAAAAATCATCTAAAATTATTGTTAATTTCATTAAAAAGATAATTTGTGCATAGAAATTGTTATGTTATGTCTAAATTTAAGTTAAAAAATCTCAAAAAATTTAAAAATAAAAATAAATGACCCATGTAAATATGATTAAAAATGCTAGTAAATTTAAATGTTTTAATTTTCAGAATGATAATCTTTATCATATACCTTAAGTTAATATGAAATATATTTTGAAGATTTTATTTTGCTTCTAATTAATTGATAATCTGACATATAGAATCTATCCGAAAGATTATATAAATAATAAGACTAGATTGAAAAACTACAAAATACAAAATAATCTATTAATTACCAAAAAAAATATTACAAAGCCAATTGGATCCAATGAAATTCTAATTCATGATCTCAACTCTAATTAATGATCTCAACGTAAAGTAATAGCTTCACTTTCCTCTCGTGAAAATAATAAGGCAGCATAAAAAAAAATTCAAATAATAATAATAATAAGGAACAAATCATAAATTGTTACTTCAAAAAAAAATCATAAATTGTTAAATTATATCTAACGGTTGAGATTGTATTTTACTATCATGTTCAGATATCCAAAACCCTAGGGCCTGTTTGATAGAAGGTTTCAAGCGGATTTTAATGATTTAGAACGGTTTCATTTAAAGTAATTCGCCAAATAGGTCGGATCCACCTTCTGAATTCGAATCCGCTTCAAAGAAGTGAAACCGTTTCAAGGCCACGAAGCCGAAACCACCGAAAATGTGGTTTCGGCTTCTGATCGCTTCTTCTTCTCTTCCTTCTGTGCACTCTCGGTCGCGATCGTCACTTCCGCTTCTTCTTCTTTCATCCTCTCAGATTGCTCTCCCCACCTCTGTTTTCAGCTGTACTCTCTCTTTCTCCCTACATCGTCCATGGCGGTCGCCACCGACGCCCAATCCCGTTGGCGCTCCGACCAACGTGTCAGGGCAGCGATCCTTCAGCGCCACTTCCTCGCCCGCCGCGCCTTCGACTCTCTCCTCGATTTCAACCTCTCCCTTCTCCACTACCACTTCCTCGACCGCTCCTGCGCCCCCATCCTCTCCGACGACCTCCCCCTGATCCTCTTCCTAAGGCTTGTATGTAACCTTTATTCTAAGGCTTATATGTAACCTAATTTGAAACATGTAATTATTACTTAGTTGACAGTGGTTATGCAAATACGGACAAGTTTTTATCTCCACATAGAGGATTAAAGTATCATTTGGCTGATTTTGGGCCCAATGCTCATAGAAGCTACACTGGACCTGAAGAAATATTTAATCATCGACATGCACAACTAAGGAACATAGTTGAGAGAACATTTGGCATTTGGAAGAACCGTTTTTTTATTCTAAAAAATATAAAGTCATTTTCATTAAATGTACAAGCAGATATAGTCATGGCATATGCAATCATACATAACTACATTTCATAATTTCATCTGTCAGATACTTACCTACATGTTAATATTGGTTCAGAGGATGATGACTATGGGACTAACCAAAATTTTGATGAGAGTATATTGGAAGGAATGATAGGTGTTGGAGACTCTAACAAGGGAGTCATGTTAAGAACAAAAATAAAAAATGAAATAAGGTTGATGCGGGTAATTTCTCTAAAATTATAAGTACTTTTATAAAAATAATGTATGTATTTATATTGACACATTCATATTAATTTAACTTGCAGGAATCTCGTAATAGAAGATAATATTGATAAAGAAAAATATTGCCATGATTTTTTAGTAAATATGTATCTATCTTTTCTTTTTCTGTACCTTTGATTCCATTTGATCTTGTTTAGCTGTGTAACTATTTGGAATTGAGTAATATTTTATTCTTTATATAATTATCTTGCTAATTATATTTTATTGTACAAAAATCTATTTCCTTTAGTTTCTTCAAATTTGGACAAAATTTTTTTTGTTTCAGCACACAAGAATATTTGGGTATCTAGAAAAAGCCTTCCATTTTAGCACATTCAATTAGGGAACTGCATGAATTTGATTAGAAATTAGCTGAAGCTAAATGTGCTTTGTATTTTAATTACCAAGAAAACTCAAATTCTAGTTCGTCAGAAGAGTCATGTATTACTGGCATGGCCCTAAGGGGGCGTTTGATTCAGTGTTATCTCAATATCAATGTTATTTAGATGTCATGTTATCTAAATGTCATTGTTATTCATCAATGAACATTTGTTTGGTTCAATGTTATGATATTAGAAAATATTAATGTTATCCAAATTATTTTTATTTAGTTGAAAGTTATTGACATTATAATGACAAATTGACAATGTCATCTTGAGATGTCGCCCGATTTGGGGTGACATCTAGATGTCACCATGTAATGGCATTTTTGTAATTAATTATAATATTATTTAAAGATGTCATTAAACCAAACAATTACTTTCTAAAGATAATATAACATAACATTGAGATAACACTAAATCAAACGCCCCCTAAATGTTTTCTTCAAATGTATTCTAATAAGAGTTCAGACAAACTTCTCTTTTCATTTTTTAATTGTGTTTATCTTGTTAATTGTGTTTATTAACAAGAAAACTCATATTGTACTGGAGAAATCTGTCAACGCAAAGCTGGAAGCTACATTGGCTAGACAAGTCCAGTCTCAAATTCAAACATCCGGCAAACAAGCTATACAGGTGTTGTATAAACTATTCACTGAATTTAACTTATTTGTGTTAAGTAATAGATCCCTTAAGATTTAAGCTTTTAATTTTTTATTCTATGATTCCTTTTATTTGGGAAAATGGCAGGATTCTCTAAAATCTACACTGGAATGCTCTGTTATTCCTGCGTTTGATAAAACATGCAAAGGGCTGTTTGAGCAAATCAGTGAAACTTTCTAGAAAGATTTAACTGATCATACTGCTGCTGCTAAGCTGCAATATGAATCTATGAGTTCTGCTGCTAAACTTTCCAGAAAGGTTTCGTGAAAGTATTGTTTATTTGTTTTGTTTTTCCAGGCATTATCAGTTCAGCAAATTGAGGCACCGCTTGATCCTACAAAGGAGCTGACAAGGCTGATATCTGAAAAACAATCTTTGTGATAGCTGACAAGGCTGATATATGCAGATTCATTTGTTGTATACCCATGTCTGTTAAAGCTTGCAGAAAGAATGTTTGTGAGTTTCTGTGCTGGAGTGACGGAATCTGCAGCACTTGGTTGGGTTAATGAGTCTGTAACAGCTTCTAACTGTGTCAGAGAGTCAAGCAGGAAGTCTGTAGATGACCCAGGAACCCCCTGTGGAATGATCTTATGTGGATCTACTTCCATTTGGCTTCTAGTTCTGCCAGTAACAATCTTTGAGTATTTGCAAGATGAAGCATCTCGCTTTCAGGTACTGAAGCCCATAAAAATGAAACAATTCTTTGTATTTGTGGTTAAATCGAGTTAGAGCGAGTCCTTCTTCACACTAGTTCTTCAATCTTAGGTAAGGTTGATCAGTTGATTAGGAATAGAGTTTGCTTCAATGAGATAATTTGTACTGATTTGGTTCAAGTATATACTGAGTTGTTTGATTCATTCGATTTTGAGTTGTTACATGCTCAAGTTGCAGCATTATAGTTGGAATTATTCTATTTATGTTGTAGAACTATCACAAAAACTCAATGCATATCTATGAATGTGCGTATTTATGTACCAACTGATCTTTGATGTACTCTCTATAGGCATGTAAGCGTATCAGGTAGCTATACATTCACTTGTCCAATTGTAAAATCATAAATGTACACACATTATTGAGTCGATTTTGAGGTGTGTTGATTTCATTTTGAGTCGAGTGATTTTCCACTTTTCTGTTTGAGGTCACTTAAAGTATGAGTGAACGGTCATCCTAAACGGCTTAAGCTGATGCCCGATCACATCGAACAATGAAATTTTACATTTATGATTGAATCAACGGTGTGTCCCTATTTCTTATTAGGAAACAATGACAACGGGGCCAACATTCCTACACTATGGTAAAGTATCATCTTAAAGCATACGAGTCAGTGATGATCGTGTTTGATGTTCTACTCGACAATATTGCAGTGGGATATACTATCCAATTCAGGAACAATAAAGGAAGTAGCGCGAATTATGACGGGCCAAGAACAAGGAAATTGCATCTCACTGCTTGCTGTTAGTGTAAGTCATCCACATTCCAAACAACAATTTATTTTTCATTCAACTGATCTCAATGTTCTTAGGGAATGAACCCAGAAACAAATGGAGCTGCTGAAATGATGATAATTCAGGAAGGATGTTCTGATGCCAAAAGGGCATATGTCATCTATGCACCAGTGAGCTACTCAGCAATGAGCATGGTGCTTCAAGGATCAGATCCTAATCTTGTCCCTCTCTTGCTTTCTGGATTTGCAGTAACATCTGATGGATCATATGATTTTGGAGGCTCACTGCTGACTATTGCTTTCCAGTTACTCGTCGATAACAACTACGAATCGAGTGTTAGTCGTAACTCGACAACTGCTATCGAAAGTCTCGTCTATTGTACCCTGGATCGAATAAAGGCTGCTTTTCTGTAAGAAAGAATGAATTTCTTGTTATTAGAAATCAGGTGTTTTTTCTTATGTTAATGTAGATTGTTGGAGCTTGAAAGAGCCTGGACTGCTAAAAAGAAGGTCAGTTACATCTATGCAAATGGGGTTTTTTTTTGATAGGGGTGGCTTTGAGTTGATTTCGAGTGAGCTAGGCTTAACTCGAAATTAAAATTTTTGATTTTGGTGGAGTTTGATTCGAGTCAATTAAAGTTTTTTATTTTAAGTCAATTTTCTTGTTGCACTGAGTATAATTATAATATGTATTTTTCTATAAAAATATTCATTATTTATATTAAATATCTTAAAATATAATATTATAAATTTATTTTTAAATTATATATATACATATAATTCTAATCTCTCTTTTTTATGTAAAATATTATACATATTTGTATATAGATAATTACACTTTAAAAATTTTAAGTATGTATATGTTTATACATATATTGAGTTAATTGTGAGTTAAATTAATTTTATTTTAAGTAAATTAATTTTAAATTGGAAGAAAATTGTGTTGATTTTGCATCGTGCAAAATATAAGTGCATTTCAAGCAAGTTTTGATTCTTGCATAAAATTGTTATTCTTATTTTTGAACAAGAGAGAATATTTGATGAGAGAGAAATTTATTTTAATATTAGGAGGTATATAAATTTTATGTATATTTTAATAAAAAAATAATTTTATTTGATATTCAATATAATTTTACATAATAAAATAACAAGCAAATTATTTATAGGTCTTTATAGTTTATTTGTAATTGTATTTTGGTTCATATTTTGAAATATTTTAGTTAGATTATTTTTAAATTTTTTTGCTTAAGAGATGAATTTAAAATTGAAATCCAAAAGTAGAGCAAAATAAAAATCTAATAATTCTTAAAAAAAAAAAAATCTAATAATTCTTTACCGTTTTAATTTAAGACTCACGTGAAATATAAAAAAAAATTGGAATAAAAAATAATTATTGATAAACTATAGTCTTTTTTTTGGTAATGTTTTATGTCATAAAATTATAATATTTTTTTTATTTTAAAAAAATTTAGAACAACTTTAAAATATATTCTAACAAAATAAACTTGGCAGTGATGATTCGAGTTTGACTCGAGTCAGATAAGATTCAAACTCGTCTTGTTAATCTATAGACCAAATGAAACTAAAATGTTAGGTTAACATTTCAAATTAAAGTCTTTTCATGCATAATAGTCATCTGGTGATCTCAGATTTCTAGAAATTTTATATTAATATTTTTGTGTTATTTTTCCCGTAATTGTGTGGGTTACTCATGATTCTTTCTGCTGTCTATTTAGGCTGCTCAGGTCATTCAAATAAAAATAAATTAAAATAAATTTAAAAATAATTTTAAATTATTTTTTATTCAAATAAAATTTAAGACGAAAATTATTTTATTTATTTAAATTCGTTTCAAACCTTGAATGTGATTGAGCTATCAAACGGCCCTAATTCCCAGATCGCCGCTCTTCAGTTCTTCAGTTGCGTCGCGCGCGGCTTTCAGAGAGGCAAATACTGCGTGCCGCCCGAACCCTACTTTTCTCTGCCCGCCGACTGGGGTTGATCGCCGCCGACCGAGGGTCTTCGCTCCGCCATCTTGCAGTTGACCGAGGATCTCCGCTGAGCCAACTCCGCCGACCGCTAGCTCTCTGCTTTTCCGTCTCTTAGAACCGGCCAGGTACCTTTTGATAGAATCAAAACCCTGAGAACTAGTTTTTATTCAATATATCTGAGCGTAGCACTGAAATGATTACATAATATGGGAGAAACAGAGGAATTAGAATAAGAGGAGAAGAAGAAGGGAGGAGGAATATAGAAGATAGATAAGATAGGAGGAGGGAGACGATACTCTTTTGTCAATTACGTTAGTGTTGACGTAAGAAGAGGGAGTTCCAAGAGATAGCTTGCGCAGAGAGTTAAGCCTGGTGATTAAGGCTTAAATTAGAAAGAAAAGCATCTAGAAAAACACAATTTAAGGTGGTTCAGGAACAGCTTATTCCCTACGTCCACCTGGCGAGATGTAAGTCTTTCACTATCTCTCAAAGAAGAGGCCGCTAAGGCCCAGTACAGAACTGTATAGAAAAATAGAGAGAAAAATGAAGTTTCCAGTCAAAAGAACCAGTTGAAAAGATCTAGCCCAATGATCCAGCCCTCCTTGAAGCCTTGTTCAAGAGTATTTATAGTTAACTTGTAATGATAATCTGCAGACCGTGAGCATGGGGCAAGCTGGAGCTGTCTTGTCTGGAGAATGACTTTCCCCCTCCAGTGATTTGACTTTAGCTGAGGCAGCATACTCCAGGTATGGAATGTGTACAAGGTATGGCTGTCAGGCCTATACGAATTGTACGGTTGTTAGTGTGGAGAGGTGCGACAGCTACGGCTTGGGCCATATGTCGGTGTCGATGTTATTGCAAGACCTGATTTTGGAATCGAAGGTACAATTTTTCTAGAAGGGCAAATGATGATTGGATTAGCCACTCCTCGTGCTCAACAATGTTAAACCTCGCCATCGATGACTGGTAAGAAGAATCAGAGAGCCTCTTGGGTGACACGTGTACGGCTGAGATGCAGGGCTGGAGTCACGTGTTAACATCAGCCCCCCGCATGATGGGGCGCAAACATTTATGTGGGCCCTGACATGCGAACCATCACATTGGTGGACGCGCTGCCCAAGGCCTGCTAGAATAACGTCAGGACGACACCCTGCTGATTCGCATTCCATCCACCTTGTCCCTTGAGTTCCTGCAAGGAAGGGAGAAAGAAAGAATTAGAAAGATGGCAGAGCAAATGAAATGGGCTTGCCTGTTAGTCATAACAAGCAAAAAGAAAAGGGCGAGTAGCTCTCCGGCAGATGATCCTCCCCTTAAGAAGAAGAGGGCCCTGGAGCTGCCCTCAGAAGTTGAAGCGTCGCCGGGACCGAAAGCTACAAAAGCCGTCCCGACGCTCTAGAAAGAAGGAGCAGTGGTCCCGATCGCTGAGGTAGAAGCGAAATCGCCGACGTCCAAGGTTGCTATGGTTCTGGCGAGAACCTTGGAGTCTGCACAGGGATCTGAGGAGAAGAAGAAAAAGGAGGCAGAGGTAGTGGATATCTCTAATTCCTCCGCTAAGGCGCCACCGAAGGCTAGAGAGCGGAAGGAGCTGAGTATCGCGCACCGGACACCCGAGGAGAAAATCCTTCCCTCAGGGAGGATGCTGCTCAATGACGAAGACATTGGGTAGCTCCTCCCTAAGGGAAGTGCACTAACTGCAAGGGGTTCGCTAAAAATTCCCTTGATGGTGTGTGGTTCTACTTCTTTTGGTAAACTAGCATCCCCTCTTCTTGCTACAGGAGGACCTCCTTTTCCTTTTCTTCCTTCAGTAAGCATTCAAAAAAGATGAGAAGAAGAAGAAAGAAGAGAAGGAAAAGAAGGGAAAGGGTGAAAAGGAAAAGAAGAGGGAGAGGAAGGAGGAAGTTTCCCAAGCTATTCCTGAGGTTGCACTTGGCATTGAAGGGGCAGGACGCAGCCTGGGGGAGAGATTGTTTGAAATAAGGAGAACACCTCCCAATCGTGGAGGTGGTAAAGATTATAAAGAAAAATCAAGTAGAAGAGGAAGGGCGCTATCGCAAAAAAGTAGTAGAGCTGGAGAGTGTTTTGTTGCAGGCTACAAAGTGCTCTCTAACGAGTCATAGGGAGGAGCTGGAGAAGTTGTACAGATCAGAAGAGAAGTTGGCTTCCCTGGCTCTCAGCAACTCGGAATAGGCAGGCAAGACTGAGGCTGCAAGGGGGGAATTCCACCTTACCACCTCAGAAATAAGTCAGGCTCATTCTGTCCACGTCAAGGACCTCCAGAAAAAGATAAAGGAGTTAGATGATGAGAATGAGTCCTTGAGAAAGGAAAGGGATGTCATCAAGGTTCAGGCAGCGGAGTCTAAGGAGGCAGAGTCTAAAGCAAGAGAGGTTGTCTTCGAGGCCCGCCGCCTGAATGATTTGAAGACGTCCTAAATACGTTCCATGCGTACCTTGATAAATAAAGGCTTAGGATGGAGGGGGCAACGCATAGAAAATCTGGAGGAGGCAGTGAGAAGAGCGGTGAACATTATTAGTTCCTCAGCCATAGGTCACCATGTGAAGAGTCAGGCGGCTTTTGATGTATTCCTGCAAACACTCGTTGATGTAAGCATTTTAAATCAGGAGAACATCAGAGACCCGACGATTCTTCCCTTCTACGGTCCTAAAGGTCCAGATAGGTTCTTTGACACTGGAAGCTATAGCTCAGAGGGGATTCCTCTTTTAGGTGCTTATCCTTGGGTAAGAATCCTAGAAATCCTAGTTATTCACCATTTTTCTTATATTTTTTTCCATCATCTAAATACTTGCCGCTCATCTTCGTCGCCCCGCATCAGTTTTGGTGTCAAAACGCATTGTTCTGTATCAAATATGCTTATATATGTTGTTATATGATGACCTTAATTTTCAAGAAAATGGAAGTTATGAGTTTGGGGATTTTTTAGTACTTTATATAGTGCATCGCTGGTGATATAGTCTACTGAGTTCTCTTGGTGGACTGACACTACTTTGAACAAGTTTTTTAGATTTTGCACAAATATAGGGGCATGGGTTAGGCAATTAGAGGTTATATAAGTTGAATTAAGTTCAGGATGCTATATTTGTTAATGGTGTAATTTGTGTACATTGATGATTAACTTGTATCATGATATATTGGAAAAAAAATTTGTTCAGTTGTGCAATGGAAAAAAAATGCGTACGTAACGGCCAAGGTTGTTACAAAGTTCCTTGAGGGGTTTTGGGCTTGCCAATCCATCATATCTTGGATCTTCCCTGGCTTAGCTGCAGCATCTTCTGTAGAGATGACATTGCCTAGATATTCAATGGAATTAGTAGAAAATGTGCACTTTGTTTCTGTTGACAGTGCGAGTGTGTTCTCTCATAACCTGTAGCATTAATGGCTTGAGTTAAGTGTTCATTCCAATCCTTGTTGTACACCAAAATGTCATAAAAAATACCAATACAAATTTACGTAAGAATAGTTTAAATACTTTATTTGTCAATTTTTGAAAGGCAACTGATGCATTAGTTGAATCAAATTGTTGTCGTGTTCTAAAAGTTGTTTTTTTAATGTCATATCAGACATTCACGCTTGCCAATATCTTGATTTCATGTCTTTAACTTTGAATAAAATGAAGAGCTATACAACTCATCAAGCATTTCTTCTACCACTGGTATGGGAAATTTTGCCCTTCGTCGTCTTGGAGTTTAATTCTGTATAGTCAACACATAACCCCCTAAACCTGTCTTTCTTCTTTACCATAACTATTGGAGAACCTTCAAAGAAAAAAAAAACTATTGGAGAAGAAAAAGGGCTAGCACTGTCTCAAATAATTCCTTCTTGCTTTGTTTTTGAAATAAGTTGTTCTATAGCATTTTTTTGTAGAGGTGGATACCAATGAGTCTGAATGCTAATTGGATTTGTCCAGTCCCAAAGAATGATTCTGTGATCAATATATCTTGCACGGGGTAGTTCAGTGATTTCAGACAACACATAGGAGTATTGCACCAGTAGGTCTTCTAACTCCTGGTTCTGCTGCATCCCACTGTTATCTGTTATCACATCACTTCCAATTGACATTTTTACAGCTAGAATTGCATTATTGGAGCAGAATTGAATGTGCGTCCATAAGGAGGCATTCATAATAATTTTCTTCAGCTGCTTCTCTAGAAATCTGCAGGAAAGATTTCTGCAACCATCAAGAATAACTTTTTTGTTCTGTTATTGAAATTTCATATGAAGTTCCTTGAAATTCCAATTAACCAGCCCCAGTTCTGATAACCTTTGAACCCCAAAACAATGTCATGACTTTCTAATGGCATTAGCAATGCCTTAGCAGAGAATCCAATACCTTGCATTGGGCATTGAAAGTTCTTAACCAACCTTGTAATTTCTATCCTCTGACCATTTAGCCACTGCAGTTATGTATCTCCTCTACTTCCACCTCTACATATTGTAGTGTGTTTGAATCCGAGAAATTATGTGTGTTTTCAGAGTCAACAAGTATGTGCATCTCTCTTTTATTTATCCTTCCTATGACCATCATTATTTGGAATGAGAGAATGCTAGTTACAGCATGGAGTGCGACCTTGGCTTCCACATCAGTGTTGGCATTTTCAAGCTGTTTTTCCGTCTTGTGTATTGGTTCTAGGGCTGTTAGTAGACTTATTTCGAGTGAGCTGAAAGCAACTTGAAATCGAAAACTTTGAGCTCAGCTCAGCTCGAAATTGGTCCGAAATTGAAATGGGGCATGATTTGAGCCGCTTCGATTTGAATCCACTCGATTTCGAGCCAGATCAAATCATGATTCGAATCAGCTCGCAATTGTAAAAAAAAATAGGAGTATTATATATCCAAGAGGATTTGATCCCTAGATCTTAGGAAGACTAAACTTTAAACCTCCACCACTATACTATTAAACCACTAGCTAAATTGTATGTAACGACATTTTATATATATTATATATATTAAAATTATTTATATTATGCATATAATTTCGAGCTAAAGTGACTTATGTTTTGAGCGAGCCAGAGCCAACTCAAAATTAACTCAAAACGAACCAATTTTGAGTCGATTCAAAAAACCGAACGAGTTCTGAGTGAGTTTTGATCTTAGAAATCTTAATTATCCACTGTTTTTTCTCATATTTTCCTTCATTCTCTAAACTCTGGTAACCTCATCTTCATCTTCTCGTATCAACTTTGGTATCATTTGACATTGTCCCGCATTAGTTTTTGTATTAAATCGCACTATCCCGCATCTTGTCCCGAAAGTCTGGGAAATTCTGCCTTCAGTAGACGAGCGAGTAAATTTGAGATGGTTGGAATCATTTATTACCTGTAGTCGTTGGATTTGGTGGTGGCATGGCTTAGAATTCCTGACTGGTTGAAGGAGTGAAGATGAGATCTATTATCAGTCATCATTGACTCTTTTTTATCACCTTCAGTTTATTTGCTATCCAAATTCATAGAGCTTCGCTTAGCATACGAGTGGTTTTGTTCTATCGGTCTGCAATACCTCGTATCATCTCCTGGCTCCTGCAAGTGATCTGTGAATTCCTTCAGGAATGCCTACATGGCTTCTTCCATTTTGCTTCAGATCTTGTGAACTTGTTTTGCTGGCCAGTGTGAGCAACGATAATCTGATAGCACTTTGATAGAATCAGCACCTGGAGAACTAGCTTTTATTTAATATAACCCATCATAGTAACGAGATGATTTTTCGTCAAAAAAAGGTAATGCGATGGTTACAGACTGAGAAAAACAGAGGAACTAGAAATGCAGAGGAAAGGAGAAGAAGGAGAAGGGAGGAGGAATATAGAAGATGGAAGGAAGTGATATTTTCTTCTGTCAGTTTTTTTTCGAATAGCTCTGCTCTATAGCCAACTCTCTCTCTCACACTCACACGATCTCTAATGTTGGCCACCTCCATACCATTTGTTCCCATTCAACAGAGTTTAACATATATTAACAAGATTAATTTTTTTAACAATGAAATAGTATAGTAAATTGAAAATTATAACCAAAGGAAGTCATTGTTATTAATGTCTCCTGTAATTCTCTATAAATAATGATATTTTCAAACTATTGTTAATGAATTTGCTTTTATAGGATACATGAAAATTCTTGTTGTCAATAATTAAAGGTAGTTTTATTGAGAACATACATACATATATATATATATATGATTTTTCTTTTTCTGTGAGTATAATAAGCAGAAGTCATGGGGTAATGTCCCTAATTTAAAATTTATAGCCGCTTTAGTTCTAATTAGATTTGGATTGAAGAATCATGGCAAAAGAATTTGTGTTTAGTGGGTCGATCCTGATGATTGGTACATGAATTTAAAACTATTAGTAATTTCTCGATAATGTTTATTTGAGCATTTCTCGTCAATAAAAAGTTGGACAAGAAGATGGAAAAAGGGTAATTCAAAGAAAACAGTAGTTTTGTCAAGACCCGCATCTCAAATATTGATGTATTATTTGTTTTGATTCGTACTATACTAAGTCTCACGATACCTTTTGAGGATAAAATCGTAAGCCTCAGTATGGTATGAGTAAAAATTGACCTTACATTGTTATCTAAAGTGCATGCCGTGATATTGATACCAGGCAAACCTCTAGCAAGAATAAATTGATAAAACATTATGGAATAGCTAGAATTTAGTCAAGAATTTGTCGTGACACACTGTTAGTGTATGTATCTCTGTATAAAGAAAATAATACAAACTCAATAATACAGAGTTTATGATCAATTACATAATTGAGATTTATTTGCATTAGTTTGATTTGAGGGAAAAAAGTTTGAAAAAATTTTATATTTAATTTAAAAATATGTAGGATGAGAAATAAAATTATTTATTAGAACTTTATCGCACTTCTAAGAGATTGTTATTAGTTTGATGTTTGTGATTTATAACTGTATTGAGCCATGAAAACCAAGTGCATTGCTATTTCAGAGGCTGTAATTGAGTTTCCTAAAGCATAAGATGATAGTGTATTTATGTGTATTTCTAGCTCGTAATTCAGTATTTCATTTTGGGACAAAGCAAATTCAATTCAATTATTATTATATTATGAGTTTGATAGATGGCAAGCCTTTGTCATTAGTGAAAATCTTTGGTTCTTAAAACCTTGCTACAGGCTTACCAAGATGGTTATCATATAAACTAAGGCTATACAATCTTTAGTTGGCTTCCAAATTGATGAGGAGGTAATGCTGTACCAAGAGAGAAGAGGGGAGAAAGCTCAAACCAAAGTAGTTGGCTATAAAGACGAGTAATGAATATGTATCTCAAAAATCATCCTCCAAGTGGGAGATTGATACGGTTCTGGAGCTTGAATCTTCTTCCCGTCAATATCAAATTGGACAAAAGATCGGACTTTGGACAAATGGAATAAGCAAATCGTGTGTTACCTTTGCACAGTTTATCCTATACAGTTGATGTCAAACAGATCATCCTTTGGCGAATAGACGCACCAAACAACTACAATTAGACAAGGTGATCAGAATGCGAACAAACCATCGAAGGACAATTGGGCTATCTAATCGTGTGATGATGAGGCTGGCCAATGCATTAACTCACTGTTAATTTCTTGACAATGTTTGCTACGATAATTTCTCTATAAATATTTTTTATGTATAGATTTGTAAACTTTGTATCGATTTTCTTTTCTTCCTTTATCCTAAACTAAATAAACGAGCAGAAATCTCCTCCCTCACTATGATAAGCAAACTCTAAGCTCTTTGCTATATTTCTGCTCTTGTGTGTTCGACTTCTCGGATTTATGCGGTTCTCTCAGTGGAATCATTTCCTTTCTTTTGATTCTTCTCTTCTGGACTATGGTTTTCTCGTAATTATTTGTCATTATTCTTCGATCTTCAATTCTTCTAATTGATAACTCTAGACAATCCTCTTTGCACAAGATCCCTCCACCTGTGAATGATAGAATTTTTCACATATAAATGCAACGTTCTGAAAACCGGACCGGCTTCAGAACCGATAGACTGAAAGGTTCAAAGTTCAATGGTCAAACCGAGTCGAACCGGGATGAAGTAAAAATTAAAAAAATTAATAAAATATAATATAAATATAGTTAAGATATATATTATTCACACATTAACACAATAATTAGACATAAAATGAATGTTTAATAATTGAATTTAACAAATAATATTTTATGTCAATAACCCAAAAAATAATTTCAAGCAAATCGAAATAACAATAACTCAACAAAATATTCGCAAATCACAAATTGAGTATAATATTTAGTACATCATTAAAAGATCTGAACAAATGTATGCTTTATCAATATTAAAATACTAAATCATTTCATCATTTCATATCACTAAAATACTAAAATATTAAATCATTTTGAAAGGATGGGGTTGGAGAGGAGAGTGCGAGGCAAGAAAAATCGCGAGTTCATGACTGTCGCGCGAGTAGAGGTCGCAGAACGGAGGCTGAGTTAGGGACCCAGAGTTTAGGAAAGTTTTTTTTAAATTTTAAACTCAACCGGTCCAACCGTACCGGTTCACCGGTTGACCGGTTAAACCGCGGTTTAGACCGGTTCTGGCCGGTTTTAAGCGGATTCGGTTATAAAATTAAACCGGACCGGTTGGCTGACCGGTTCACGATTCGACCGGTTGAACCGGCCGGTCCGGTCCGGTTTTTAAAACCTTTAATAAATGTATATATATATGATAGAATTTTTCACATATAAATGTATATGTATATATGATTTATAGATAAATTTTATAAATGTTAAAATTTAGAAAATGGAACAAAGGAGATTTATTCATTAGAATGTGCTGGAAAAAGGTTAATTATAAAATGAAAACGAGAAATTTTGATTATCACAATAATACAAATAATATGAGTATATAATAAAATTTAAATATCGCTTATTTTTACACATAATTGGTAATGTCCTTGTTCGACGCCCCATAAGCAAGTAATTACTCTCTTGGAGAAATTATACTATGAACTAGTAAAATTATAAATTTAAAGTTTAAATAATTAATTCAAGATATTTAAGATCTATAAAAAAAAATTACGAAAGAACACTGTCAAAACTAATCACTGTTTAAAATAGACGATCGATGATGTGAGAGAATAATCGAGGGGAAAAGGAAAGCAAGGCATGCTAAGATTTTAATGAAAAACTCAAAAAATCATGAGAAAATTAAAATGCTATACTTCAAATCCATTGAAATAAAAAGAAAATGCATAAGAGTTATCGGCTCTTAAAAAGATAAAAAATCACAAAATACAAAAGAGATCACCAAGTGCTCGAGAGTTAAGAGCTCAACTGAAAGATGGTTTTAAGAGGAAAAGCTTAAAGGTCCTGTTTGGTTGGAGGCCAGGCTATGGTCAAAATAATCTCCAACTATTTTATTCAAAATAATAATAATAAAAAATTAAATATAATATTTTAAAAATTATGTAAAATGAAATATAAAATGAATATTTTATATTGAAGTTTATATATTGAGGATGAAAAATAATTTTTTTTTAATAAAATAATTGGAGGTTATTTTGGCTATAGTCATGACCAAAATGACCTCCAATCAAACAGGGCTGTCTCTAATTTTGACTCAATTTTCGTGTGATTTTGGTAGATGCTCTTTATAGGTATTTAAGATAAATTTTTGGGAGTCGAGTATAGTGAATATACTATCACAAGTAGTTGTTCATTCAATCAAATAATAAGTGCCAGCAAAGGTGAGCAGAACATCTCTTATCTTTCGATCTTCATTCTCGTTCACATAATTAACTCTTCCTTTTGCATCTTTCATGTGTATAATCTTTGATCAAGGGTACAATCTCTAATGTAATAAATACAATAAACTTTGATTTTATTAGAGATATGTAATTCTTCAATGAAATTATCTGTATTTAGATTGAGTAAAGCCTGATCATAAAAAAAAGGTAAAGTTTGCAATAAAATTATTTAAATTCGGCACTTGATCAAGAGCGGTAAGAGAAGACTTGGCTTCCCATCACTGTAGCGGGGGACAAAATTGTTTCCCGTCACTGGTAATATCTTCGGAGTGTCCCCTATGATTATAACAATTTCATTTATTTTTGTACTCTAATTTAAAAACAAATTTTATATCGAAAATTTGTTTTATATGTGTGAGATATTGGCTGAATAACAAAGGTGTGTTGTCATGTAAATGCAGTTGTAAGTTTTAAAATATCGAGTCAATTTAATTTCGAGCGGGTTGATTTCGAATTAGAACGGCGTCAATTTGATGGAGTTAATCTCAGCCGTCGACAGTGGTGCACACGTGTACAGCAAGCCGCACGTGCCAGAAGAAACGACAAGAACACCAGCGCGATGAAGCACTTCCCACAGTGCATCCAATTAGCGGTGCATGTCATCAGAAAGGAGAAATAATTGCATAAATAAAAGAAAAATTAATATTAAAAATCGATGATTACGATAAGGGTGGTGCACACGTGTGGCAGAGCGCTTCCCGCACGCTTGATCGATTGAAGGAAGAGTCCGCAGATAGCGACAAACTGCTTCCGTCGGACGCCATTCTCTCCGGTGCACGACAAACCATACACTGTGCCGCCGGCAATCCGCAGTTTATTAAACTCTGGCATTTAAAATACATTTTTTTTATTTAATTAATCGTTTAATTAATTTAATATTTAAAAAATTTAACAGCACAGCCTACCTCAAGCCAATTTTGTCACCACGTTGACTTGAGGTTGACGTTGACCCTGAATGGTGCCCCACTCTCACCTAATCTAAGATTGTTGGATTTAGATCAAATTTATTGTTGTTTCAGTTAGATTGAAGTTAAATTGTTAACCCTTTTTAGAATCGGTGTAATTAAATCACAAATGATCAGATGAATTTATATCAAATTTAAAACAAGAGCAGACATCTGATAAAATAAGAATAACTGAATGCCTACAATAACATAATGACTTAAAAAAAAAATAAGGAAAAAAAATATTACAATAATTATAGTATACATTCCAGCTCAATTTCTCTGAGACGATAATTTAGTCATTGGGGTTACTAATCAAGTCAATAATTTTAAAATGCATACCTCATAATCATGATAGGAGAAAAAGAAATGACTTGCCTTGTGACTAAGTTATGAGAAAAATAATGATTTCTGTCGATAAAAATTTCAGATAATTTATCGAAATTATCTCTACATCTACATCATGAGACTTCAGTCCATGCTAACTCATGCCAAGGCTATAATCCTTTACAGAAGCCTAGCCACGACAACACTCCCCCTTCACAGTACAGTCACTACTCATATACCCAATTTAGGCACGAGCATCATCATTTTGACAACACTATAATGTGAGAGCACGTTAGTATTAATGGTATTATATTTTATTCTTTATTAGCGAAGATCTTATCAATTATTCTCTTATTTTATAGAACTTATTCTTCTCCTACTCATAGATTAACATTGTCAATCGTGAATGAAATTTTTCTTTTGCCTTATCTTTTTGGTCTATGAATCACTATGAAATATTGGTCACTCAGCCCACTTCCGTCAATGTTAACTGATCAAATCAACAGTGATCACCTCCACTAGCATACAAGTAAATAGTAACTGGATAACACATTCTTACGATATTTTCTTCTCATTTTTGGAAGTGCAAGTTTTAGATTATTTATCTCAGTTGATTTGATTTTTAAGTGAAGTTAAATTAATTTAATAAGGTTGTAAATATAATTTTATTAATTAAGTTCAAGTTGTAAATTTTTTTTTTTACATATTTACTAAATAGATGGAATTTAAATTGAGTTAATGGGATATTCGATTCAATTTGGCGTTGACCTTGATTTGTCTTTGCTTGATTTGGAAAATTTTGTGATGGCTATATGGTGTAGGTTTCAGTCATTTTTACACTGTATTTAATTAATACGATATTAAATATGTTTTATTTTTGCATTGAGTAGTGAAGTTTATTTAATTTATATTTTATGCATAATGGCTGTAATTAGTTGACATTTAGCTTTCCTTAAATAATTTATTTAAAGTTAAATTTAATTGAATTTAAACTGAGATAATAATATTTTTATTTGGATATTCATATAAAGGACGAAAGTTAATTTTGTCATGAATTTATAGAAAATATGAAATATAAATAAATTTTATCTTATTTTTTTTATTTTGAATGTGATCTATCAAACTCAACTCTAACAAAAATAAAATAAACATAACTTAAACAACACAAAGTAAAACTTATCCATAATTATCTTTTTTGTTTTAAATTACAATAATATCCTCAAATCTATCTAAATTATGTGCTTTCCATAAAATGTTTTAGGGGAGTATTGAAGAAAAAGATTTTTAAAATTCTATAAAAAAAATATACAATAAGGAATAGAGTATATTAGTTATATTAAAAATTATATAAAATATAAAATGAAGTTAAATTAATTTATTGAGAAGTATATAAGTTATTATTTTTTAATGTTGAAGTTTGTGTATTATAAAATATAAAATAATTTTTATAATTTTTTGAGGACCCATCTGACATGAACCTAACGGGAATGCTGTCGTGATATCACGTCATATTATTTTTAGAAATTAGTTATTTGATTTGATAGTATATTTATATAATATTTAAAAATGTACAATTTAAGTGTACTAAAATAAGGTGAGATATATTGAATTAAAAATATTATTATCTTCTAATATAATAACAATGAAATAACATTGATATTTAGGTAGTACATGAATATTTAGTTAGTATTAATTCAAATAACCCTATAATCGTATATAAACTTCTCAAATCCACTACACGAAACAAAATAATTAATCTTTTTAACATTTATTTATGTTTATTTAAATTTGAGGGAACTATATGTAAATTAAAACAAAATATATACACTAAGGATAAATTTATCAGATATGCATGAAGTTATCCTTGTCATTAAAAATATAAAGATTTAAGATAGAAAAATAATATCTTTTTGAGTTTGATTTATACATATATTATTTAATTTATCAACATTGTAATGCCATCATTTTTTTTATACCAGTTCAAATCAACTTTAGCTTAGAGGTACAGTGAGTCGAAAGAAATTCAAAATTAAAAATTAGATATGATTCGAGCTTCTTAGCTCGAATTGATTCAATTCAAAATAAAAAATACTAATCAATTTACATGTAAAAATATTATATACCAATATTATTTATATTATACACGTAATTTTGAGCTAATCGAATTATATTTCGAGCAAGTTACCGTCAACTCAAAATTAATTTGAAATGAACTTCAAGCCAAAAGCTAAGCTTATGATTCAATTTAAAATTTTCAAACGAGTTTCAAGTAGATTCAAAAATTAAGTAAGTTCGGAGTTTTGGATACTTTTAAGACCCATTTAAGATTTACATAAAACGCGGGTGGGAGGAGAAGTTCTAATCTTGGTTCGTGAGGTTGATATTTAAAGTTCGAATACTATTTTTTTTTCTATATTGATAATTTTTTTTGACGAAAATATTCATAATATATTAGAAGTTTAGTGAATCAGTAAACCCACAACTCAGTTGACATATCATTTTATTTTACAAAATGGCTATTACATTCAGGTCCCTGAAGTCTGGAGAAATTTACATGTAACTCCATTTTTTGTTAATTAGACAAAATAATTGAGTTATTCTGCTCCAATTTTATAAAAACATTTTGAATATTTCTTAAATTGACATGAAGAGGACCTGCTTTGTTTGAAAATATTTTTGACTTGGAGAAAAAAATTATACTGATGTTTATGTGAAATAATATATTTAAATTTTAAATTTTATATAAAATGTGAAATAAGATTAATTTTTTATTCAAAATTTTTAAGGGATAATTACCTACATGCCACATTTTATTTATACTTTATCCATCCATTCTTAGTTAATTACGCTATGCACACTCAAAATATTATAAAATCTTACATACACACATTTTAACTTATTTCTATTATAATGAGTAATCATAATTTTTCAATAACCTAATTATAGTTAGATTACAAAAAATCTGGGACGTTCATTATATTATTTTAAGAATATTTAAATATATTTTGAGTGAAAATCTTAAAATCTTAATGTTTAGGTGGCGGCAAAGGAAAGAGACATCCGCGACGTGAATTGATTTTAGGACAAATCAACGCTTTAGTGTGGTATTAAGGAAGAGAAAAAATATATACCATTAAGAGTAAAAACATAATTTAAATAATTTACTAACAGAATATTTTTTTTCAAATAGATTTTTGATTAAGTTTTAACTCAAATATGTGTATGTAAGATTTTATAATATTTTGAGTGTGCATAGTATAATTAATTAAGAATGAATAGGTAAAGTATAAATAAAATTAAATTATGTGATATGTAGTTAATTATCCTAATTTTTAATTATTAATGTTAAAAAATTTAAATTTTAAATTAAATTGGTATTAAATGTTAAATAAAAATTGATAAAATTGAGATGAGAATTTATCTATAAAAATAAGTGGTAGAAAATCTAAGTAATTAACTTCTTTAAAAAAATCATCATTGCCACGTTGCATCAAGAGGTCATTCTGGTATGAACGGCATTTCGGGCCTCGTGTTAGTGGTAAAGGATTTTAATAATTTTACAATTTAAAAAAAATTAATAATTAGAAATTTAACGAGCTTTGGCAGTTAAAAGGTATTCATGTGCGCGTTGCATGCTGCCGGCCCAGAGGCAAACAAAACCAACTAACGCCGTCAAACAAATCCACCAATGGCCGTTATGGCAACTAACGGCAGTTTTCCTTAAACCCCCCCAAAAAAAAATAAAAAAAAAAAAACAAAATCATAACATGCATGTGATTATGAATAATCAAATAAGAATATTTATATAATACATAAAAATAAAGATTCCTTATTCATGTATTCACATTCACTTCTTGTTTATTTAGCTGATTAAAATTTACAGAATTAATTTTTATTTAATATATCACATCATATAAAATTTAATATTAAAAATTAATTTTTTTATATTCTATATACATATCAAAATAATAATTAACTTATATCATATTTCTCACACATCTCAATAAATTAACTAATTTTATTTTAAATTATTCATAATTTTTAATAAAAAATATATTAAATTTTTTAAACAAACAAGCATAATGCATATGATTAAAAAATAAATAAAATTGATTTGTTTGCTTCCCATTGATTGGAAGCATAGACCAGATGTTTTGAGATTTTTCCTTCTTATACATTCGATAGGTCGCTAAAATTTTTCTAATACTCGGTTTTGAGCAGAAGCTTAAACTATTAAATTATAGTTCATTTTAAATTTTCAGAAAGATGGGCAGGAGTTGCTAGCTTATATAAAGTTATACTCAATCATCAGTATATCATTAATGATATATGAAGAAATTAGGGAAGAACTACCATCCATTAATAGTTTGGAGGCAGGGCATGAGAAGCTGTTCAAAGTAGATAATATCCTCGAGTGTATAACAAATATCACTAGAAGCAGAAACAAGGAGCCATCCACATTAGAAAAAAATGGTAAGAAGCCAGCTTAGACTAAATGGTTTATATTAGAGAAAGTAGCAACTGAGTTTTTATTTTTGAAGAATTCGCCAGGAGACCCACTCATCAAGAAATGGGGTTACATGATCAGAAGACTATCTGCAAAGCTTGAATATATAAAAAAAGAATTGGGGAGCAACCCTGATTCGTCGGAGCAACTCCTCTGAGATGGATGATAACTTGAAAGGTAAAGAAGAAATCTTATGAAAACGTCACAAGAAATAAAGACACTTTAGAGGTGTCTTGAATAGAAGTCTCGCCAAAAGTTACTTTTTATCAGTTTTTAGTTTAAATTGCCTCAAGTTTCTATAAATATTTTTTATAAGTGAACAAAAATATTATTTAGTGAATAAATGCTATTAAATGTGGATCAAAAATATTTTTTGGAATAGTTTTTGAACGATGTAGCATTATTTTTGGTTTAAAATAAAATCATTATAAATTAATACTGTAAAATTTGTCTGCTATCTTTCTCATGCAAAGTTATCGGCTCTTCCAAGAGAAGCTTCTACTTCTAATCTCATTAAGAAAATATTGATCATAATTCATTTTAATCTTGTAAGTTAAGTTTAAATTATAAAAAACCTAATTGATTGACCTTAGATGGACTAAAGTTTGAACAGTTTAATAAAATTAGGGGAATTTGTAATTGCGCAGGCCTAGTCCTTAGTCCTTACTCGCCACATGCGGGACTCCCGGCGGTCGGATACCATCACCGCGGTGAGTTTTGGCTAACTAGACACTGTACGGTTACAGTGCTGGAAATGTATAGTTTTCGTTATAAAGAAGTCGATGGATAGAGGAAAGCGTTTCTTTGTTGATCTTTCGCGGGAACAGGAGAGAGAGGTGGTCTTCCTCGTGAGGAGGCATTGGGCGGTTTTGCTGGGAGAGTGGGGGGGTGGGGGGCTGCGACTCTGGTGGGTAGCCGCTTTTAATTGCGAGTTGTTGATAGGAAGGAACAGAGAAGAAGAGCAACACAGCAAGATAGAGAGAAACTCTGAGCAAGGTGAGCGTTCTCTGACTCTAATGGGTTTTTTTATCTTCTCCCGCATGGGTTTCTTCTGAGCTTGATGGGCTTGTTGTATTTGGCAGAAGTATGGCGGGGGATGATCTGTACGAGGAGCTATGGAGGGCGTGCGCGGGGCCGCTGGTGGAGATTCCACGAAGTGGAGAGAGGGTTTACTATTTCCCTCAAGGTCACATGGAGCAGGTGAGCTAATTGTCCTGCTTCCGTATCATCTTTTTTCTCTTATTCTTCTCTCTAATTTGAAATAAAAAGGGTCTGTTTCTTTTGTGTAGTTGGAGGCATCGACGAATCAGGAGATGGATCAGCGAATTCCCCTCTTTAATCTTCCCTCTAAAATTCTATGCTGCGTCCTAAACATAGAGCTGAGGGTAATCTTTCTTCTTCTTGTTCATAATCGTATGCTATTGATGGGGGGGGGCGGCTTTTGGCTGATTTGGGGTTTTCTCTCTTGATCCTTTTAACAGGCGGAGCCTGAAACTGATGAGGTTTATGCACAGATCACGTTGCTTCCTGAAGCAGATGTGAGCATATCAATGGAGTTCTCTTTTTGGGTCTCCTCTTTTATCGTTTCTACTTGTATTCTGAATTCCTCTGCTTTTTACTGCTACATGATAGCAATCTGAGCTCAAAACCCCGGACCCATGTCTTACTGAGCCGAAGAGGTCGATGGTCCATTCATTCTGTAAAATTTTGACGGCCTCCGATACAAGCACTCACGGAGGATTCTCTGTTCTCCGCCGCCATGCCAACGATTGTCTTCCTCCGCTGGTTGGTTCTTTGATTCATCCTTCTCCTTTCTGTTTTATTGAATTCTTATATTCATATCTAGATATTGAATTCATGACCCTTTATCCTTGTTATTTGTTTAATCAGGATATGTCACAGCCAGTCCCAACTCAGGAGCTATCTGCCAAAGATCTCCATGGCCTTGAATGGCGTTTCAAGCACATATACAGAGGTATGTGGTCAAGTCTTACAAGCTGTGTACTTTAAGAATTATGTGCTTGTTCCTTTCTTATAACCTATTTAATATCACAGGTCAGCCAAGGAGGCATTTGCTTACAACTGGATGGAGTACCTTCGTCACCTCCAAGAAATTGGTGGCCGGCGATGCATTTGTCTTCCTTAGGTAGTAGATCTTTTATTTCTTTCATATTAGAGAGGGTTTCTTTTGGTTTTTGTGTGTGCGTGTGAGGAGAATAATTACATTCATAACACCAAAAAGATGATAATTCTCATGGAAATAACATTTGTTTAACTTTGTTAAAAATTCCTGAAGTTTCCTCTGTGTTTCAATTTGTACTCTCTTGTTATGATTGATAGTCTTTTTGTTCTGATGCAAAATAAATATTCATGGTATGCTAATAGATTTATAGTTTTCTTAAAAATTTGAAGCATAAATTTCTTACTTTTGTGGTTCTTAAAATTTGTTTGTGTTATATATGTGCAAGTATTCGATTAGGTTAGATGAAGTGAGTATTTTTATCTTGCTTGTAGAGGAGAGAATGGAGAACTGCGAGTTGGCGTTAAGCGCCTTGCTCGGCAGAAAAGCTCTATTCCGTCGTCTGTGATTTCAAGTCGGAGCATGCATCTTGGAGTGCTTGCTACTGCATCTCATGCTGTGACAACGCAAACCTTCTTCACTGTCTGCTACAAACCAAGGTCAGGAAAAAAAAAATCTTCTTTATCAATAGTTGATGTTGTATGTTGATGTAAAAATCCAACAGGTTCTCAGGTTAACATTTTCATGTTTTTCATATTGGCTATGTTCAAATTGATTTTTGTAAACCAGAACTAGCCAATTCATTGTTGGTGTGAACAAATACTTGGAAGCTGTTAGTAATGGTTTTGCCCTTGGCATGCGCTTCAAGATGAAATTTGAAGGAGAAGATGTCCCTGAGAAAAGGTAAAACTAATGATGTGTGTGTGGCTTTTTTCCTTCTCTTTCATGCCTAACTCTAGCAAATTCATCCTTTTCATGATGTGAAATTCATGTTATCTTAGATATACTGGAACCGTTGTAGGCGTGGGAGATTTATCTTCTCAGTGGGAAGGTTCCAAGTGGAGGCAATTGAAGGTTAACTTAGTTCTTCTCTCCATCCAAATCTACCTTCATGCTTGAAATCTACTCGCTCATGTTCTTGTAACAATTCAGGTTCAATGGGATGAACCGACAAACTTCCATAGACCTGATAAGGTTTCTCCATGGGAGATCGAGGCTTACGTTCCTTCGCCATCTAACAACAGTGTTCCTCAATCTGTCGTTGCCAATAGCAAGAGGCCTAGGTCAGTGTTGGATCTTTCTGAGCACCCTGGCTTCAGTTGTGATGGTGAGCCAACTGATCTCTTTTAACTCAAGTCATTTGTCAAGGTTTGAGCTATTGGTTGATCAAGTTTTACTTTTTCGTAGAATCTTCTTCGCCTTTTTGGTACTCCAGTCAAAAGCATACTCATTCCGATTCCTGGAGCTATGAAACTAATCAAGTTATTTGGCCGTCAAAACCAAGAGGTGATAATGTTCTTGTGCCGTCGGAGCGTAATTCTTCATTTATGATCTCAACTTCATCAAACACGAATCAAGAGATTTCCTTTCCCAAGCGGCAAGCTATCCTTGGCTATAACATTGAGGAGGCAGAGTTGAAGCTGTGTAAGAAACCAGATTCTAGCAGCACCTATCGCCTGTTTGGGATTGATCTAGTGAATCCCTCGGTTTGTCCGGCACCTGCCGACCAGAAACCTGAGATGGAGGCTGCTGAGGAGGCTCGTCTCCAGGTCGCTCCTCCAGTTGAATCAAGCCAGTCTGAAATACCGAAAACATCAGTCTTGGAAAAGGTGACGGCGGTTCAAATATTGCCGAAAGATTTTTCAAGCAGGCACAACATTGTGACCCGAAGTCGAGTTAAGGTAAAACACCGCAAGCTTCTCTTTTTAAGAGTTCCGTTGATGTATCTGATCCTTGTTTTGTGTTACTGTAGGTTCATATGCATGGAGTTGCAGTTGGTAGAGCTGTGGATCTCATGAATCTTAGGGGATATGATGAGCTTATATCTGAACTAGAGAAGATGTTCGAGATCAAAGGAGAGCTCAGGCAAAGGGATAAGTGGGAGGTAGTATTTACTGATGACGAGGGTGATACAATGCTTGTCGGGGATGATCCATGGCAGTAAGTTTCACAACAACATATCATCATCTTCATTTACATGTGTGTCATTATGGAATGATTACTTATTTAAATATTTGATGCTTAAATCATTATAATTTAGTCAAAAATATTTGCACAGGTTGGATGCTAGCATTATCTCCATCGATTCAAACTAACCCAACTTTTGATCTTGGTTGAGTTCATGCAGTTACACTCATTTCTTCCTTAAATATATCATTGAAAATATCTTTATTTACATATTAGTCATCTAAATGTTCTTGCACATGCATTAAAGAGTTTCCAAGAATCCATTAATTTCACAGCAATTATGTGTTTTTCTCGTTATTACTAAAGCAAAGATTTTGCGATTTCAGGGAATTCTGTGACATGGTGAGGAAGATATACATATATCCGAGCGAAGAGGTGAAGAAGATGAAGCCTAAGCTCACTGATCATCACCCTGTTAGTTCATGAGGAAGGATGATGCCACTTGCATGCCGCTTCGCCTTCCCAAAGGAGCTGGAACTCGAACTGAAAAGGATCATAAATGAACCCGGAAGCTCCTCAACGCTCTAATTAGTTGAAGCTCAAGCTTTTAAGGTTAATGGGCTAGAATTGAGTTTTGGGTGGTTAATTCTTTTTTTTTTTGTTATAAGTTTCAATAAACATGAAAAAAATGAATACTTTGTTGAGTTTCTTCTGTAGAGTTTAGTTGTTGAACTGTTTGTCTGAAGAAAACTCTGATCTATGTATCTTCTTTTGCTTTCAAATGATTTTTGTAAGTAAAATTATATCAAGAGTGATGTAAATTATGTTGCAGCGGTTTGAGATAATATCATTTTGTTCATGTCAACTATTATCAGGAGAGGATGGTCATTTATTCACATCTTTCTTTTTTTTTTATTCATATCTTTTGATCTATAGTGTTTAAATATAAAATTATTCTTGTTTTATAATCTGCATGTTCAAATTTTTAAGTTGGTTGTCAAAAAATTAATGTGGTATTTGAGTCAAACATCTCAAGTTTAATAGATTTTTGATTCACGTAGGTGTCTATTCATTAGGGTCTTTCTGGCTCAAAATTTTTTTAACATTGATTTTTTTGATAGATTTTATTGAGTTTGATCATTGAATTATTATTTTAAAAAATTTAAATTTATATTTAAATATTAAAAATTATTACTATAAATTAATACATTGAAAAAAAAGTAAAGATTAAAGTTAGAATTATAATTGAAAATATTTAAATATATTTATAATATTTAAATATGTATTTTAAATTTTTTAAAATAATAACTCAATAATTAAACTTAACTGAATTCATTAAAAAAGATCTATATAGAAAATATTTTATGCGGGAGGGATTTAGACGTTTTTATTTTTGGACTTGCATGAAATCAGGAATCAACCTCAGAAACTCTAATAAAATTATTTTTAAAAAATTATGTTGAATTTTACATTGTAAAGTATTTTTTTATATAAAAAATAAATAAACTTGATTTTGAAATAGTATGTTAAAATATAAAATATTTGTAGATCAAAGCAAAAAATTTAAGTTTTTCGTTAGTATATTGATGAATCATTGAGAAACATGTATATATATATATATATATATAGTGTTTTTGTTTTTGATAAGAACATATGTATAGTGTTAAAAGAGAAAAAAGTTGAGAAGACTTGAAATATAATTAATTTATATGTTATCATGAATCATTTATTTGTATGTATTGCATTAAAATGACCAGGCAGAGAAAAATATTGATGTAATTATTCCCAATTAATTTAGGTTAAGAATCTGTTGCAATTTCTTATTATTGTGAATTTTAGAGGGAAAATATTAATACTTATTGTTACTTAGCATTTCTTTTCTGTTAAAAAATTTGATCTAATTCATCTTAGAACATTGGTGTTTGTTGTTTCTTAAATTCAAATTTAAACTGTTTAATTGCATTGAAATTCATATTGTTTTTTATTTTTTATCTTAAAAAACATACAGATAATTTACATCTAAAAACTGTAAATTTCACCTCAAAAAATTTAAAACTCTAAATATGGTATTTAGCATCCTTTATTATTGACCCTTGTTGGTAAAAAAAAAAAAAAAAGAACATTTTTTTATAAAGTTTTTGGTATAAGAAATAAAATTGTATTTTTTTAAGTATATAATATGCATTTCACTCATTTAATTGTTCTAAGTAGAAATAAATTTTCATCAACCTCAAATTTTGTCAGATAGATTAAAAATCAACTTTGCTTCCTAGTTTCATTAATAACTAAACCTTCTTGTGATAATCAGATTTTCTCAAATTAGCAAGCAGTTTTAGTTCAACAAAATCACTGATCTTAATGATTAATGGTTTACTTAACATGAAATAATGACTTAAATGACTATAAATTTTATATACCTCAACGAGTCACCTATTCATGTAAACACATAAAATTAAAAATAATAGTAGCAAGCAAGGAGAGATTATCTTACTATTCGTTTAACTCTCAAATTAAAATGAATATTTATATTTATCATTCGCAAAGATGAGCACATTAGCAATTAGGAATTAATTCATGTGTAGATCAGCACCAACATTAGCAATTAGGAATTAAGTAATCCACATCTTCAAAGGAGAGGCTAGGGTTCCAATCTCAGTAGAAAAAAAATCAATATGAGGAAAATCTCAAAAACATAAGACAACAATGGAAACAAAATATTGAACAAACAATATGTATTACACACAAATTAAATGTAAGATAACTTTAAACACCACAATATTAAAATTTGCAAGAGATCTGCCATCACCAAACTCCTTTTTGTCCTTTTTTTTTCTGACTAGGTTAACTTCTTTTTGTCTTCTATCAAAAAAAAAAAAAAAAACTTCTTTTTGTCTTTTGCCATCTATTTAGTTGACAAAGGGGGATCTGAATATAATTCATTATCTTTTAAAGGTCACTTAAAATATATGAAGTTGATGCCTTTTAATAT
This sequence comes from Apostasia ramifera, assembly GCA_019297695.1. Lineage (NCBI taxonomy): Eukaryota > Viridiplantae > Streptophyta > Magnoliopsida > Asparagales > Orchidaceae > Apostasia > Apostasia ramifera. Next base: position 100,978 of record JAEMOT010000826.1, read on the forward strand.
AGCTAAGCAATATGCAACTTGATTGCATTTGTTATTTGTCCTCAAACTATAGCTAGTAGAGTTGTAGGGATGAGAAGGTCCCAACCAGAAGTGTCCCGATGTGTGCAACAACATCTATGTGTATTTGATCTTTATCGGAGTCATCTTGATGTACCCAGCAATGTCACTAGGTATCGGGTTTCATTCGAAGGCATTCAAATATATTTAGCTGTATATCGAGTCATCGAAGTATTAGTATGTCAATCTGAACAGTTTCCTGAAGTCAAAATAGGTACAATACCTCTATATTTGGATTATAGGACATTACAATACTAATATGTCAACTTTATCTATTTGTGATCAATGCATTACATTACATTAATATCATTCAAGACACTATTAAGATAGTAAACGGGACTCCTTTTCTTTTTTTAAAAGTTTTTTTTTTTAAGTTAAAGAAACTTGTTGTTATAATCATCCGAATTAGCTCATGTGGTAAGCTCATGATTCTTTCTCTAAAGCTTCTTGGATTCTCGTAATCTCCAAAAGTTAGTTATTTATGCCGAGCATCCTAGCTCGTGTGCATGCTTGTAGCTATAGATGTGAGCCACTTCACCACTTTACTATAGCATATATACTTATCTATGGAATTGTAGCCAACTATTACTATGAGAAATTATTATCTTTAATAAGAAAACTTATCAAGAATAAATAATAAAAAAAATAAATTTAACATTAAAATTCAATAAATACCTCGTGTAAGATTGAAAAATTTATAAAGTAGCCAACTCTTGTGACTGAGCAGGCTTTAATAAAAATATCAAACACACCTATTAGGAATTACCAAAAAACTTTTACTAACAACTAAGCTTTTACGTATGTTAACTTAACGTAATTTTTAGTATACTAATAACAACATTTACTTTTATTAAACTGTGCCAATTATTTTTGTAGTGTCAATGTATTCCTTCAAGAAAATCACTATTTTAGTAATATTTTTCTCCGTCTTTAGGCTCTTGTGACTTTTCCTTTCACATGATTTTTCACATAAAATTTGCTGTTTCTCTTTATAAAAAAATTATCAAAGAAACTTACTGTTTTCATCTCCTCCAGATGAAATATTCTGTGCTGTCATATCTTGCCAAAAATTCTTCCGCCAATAATCCCAGAAAAAAAAAAAAAACGATAACCTTATAATGAAATCTCCTTCTATTTGTTATTATTATATTAGCTACATAATTTGTGTATTTACTCAATATATATAATTGATAATACGTTTAAGATTAAACTAGTAGGAAAATAAATTCCCTCAATCATGAATATTTTTATTCATGAGTTTTTTTTAGTAAGTTCCATTTTGTTCATTTACGAAGGGGTCAAGAATCATAGTATGTTATGACTTGAGTAATAATTACGTGATAATTATATAAAATAAATTCCGTGGACGTTAATGGAACTACAAAAATTATAAAAATTACTTTTATGCATTAATATATATATATATAGTATAATGATAAAAACCAACAACAAATTAATTTTATTATTGTAATCATATATTTATATAATGATCTAACTTGTAAATCTATAAGTCCATCATCTTATCTTATACAACTATGAAATCAAAACAAGATATATATGAGTTTCGTACAATTACACGATCGTTCTCTATATCACATGTCCAATTTTTTCCACACGTAAGCTTTGTGCATTTACATAAGAATCTCCTAATTACATCAAAAACAAAATTTTTTTTGTATAGAATACTTCCTATTTTCTAGGTATTAGAGGCCTTGTTTAGTTAGGAGTTATTTTTGGATAAAAATAATAATATTTTATTTTATAAAGTCAATGAAAAAAAAATTATTTTATATTAAGAGGTGTGTAAGATGTGAAATAAAGCTAATTTTAATATTAAATTTTATATTAGATGTGAAATAAATTTGATTTTTAATATTGAGATTTGCGTTGAATATAAAATAAAGTTATTAAAGTTTGTGATAAACTTAAAATATTAATAAAATATTAATTTACTTTTTGGTGTTTGGCGACCATTCAAAAAAAGGTAACGAAAAAAAATAAATTATTTTATGGAGTTAATGAGAAAGAAATTTATTTTAATATTGGGAAGTATATATGTAAAAAGTAAGATAAAGTTAATTTTAAAGTTCAATTTTATATTAGATGCGAAATAAAGCTATTGAAATTTATAATAAATTAAAAATATTAATAAAATATTATTTTGCCGGATACTTACCAAATAAGACCTTTATGTTGTTTTAGTTCTTTTATTTCAATATAATAGTTTCAATATTATTGTTTCAAGATGGTTTATCCTAGCAAAAATCTATCATTGTGGGCTACAAATTTTTTATGGTCATGATAATTAATGACACATTTATAATTGTTGAAACTACCCTCAAATTATTAAGAAAGAAACAAAAAAGTTGGAAACATTTATGGTATGTAGATTATACTTTTTAGATCTTTTAATATTTATTATTTGTCATTTAATGTTTAATTGATGATGAAACTCAAGAAAATCATAAAAAAATATACTTTTATAAGATAAAAAAAGAAGCAAAATATCCTACTGAAGTTGAAATAGGTTATGAATTTTATTCTATCGAAGACATTCTAATAGAACCTGATACTTTCACTAAAATAAGGACATGAATAAGTGCTAAAATATGCACAAGATATTACGAAATTATAAAAGATAAAAATAGATGAGTATTTAATAACGATATGATCGTAATTAAAGGAATAATAAGATCAGATTATGAAGATGAAATAAAAGCAGTTATAAGAAATAATGAACAAGATACAATGATTAGAATAAGAAAAATCTATAAGTTATTCAATTTAATAATATTTTCAATTACAAAACTTGAATATGAATTTTCATGAAATAAATTAATATTTAAATAAAATATGTATTAAGATAGAATTTTTCGGTTATAAACTCTTTCATATATATGCTATAGTTAACACAGGTACTACTCGAAGTATAATTAATGAATAACTTTGGGTAGAAAAATTTTCAGAAAAGTTAGAAGAATTTTCAGAAAAGTTAGAAGAGAAGGTGTCTTTCACAGAAATAAATAGTACTATAGATACTTTACAATATGTTAAGAATATAATATAACACAACCTGAAAATGATTATGTAGAATTATTCTTTCCTTATATTTATATTTGCAAAACTTCTCATGTGATATGATTATAGGAATGGATGTATTAAATCAATACTTACCCATTATCATACATCAAACTTATTACACGTTCACAATACAACAAAAGATAATTAAAATACCTAAAATTTTTAATCATCTAAAATTTGTTAGAATAAATTATAAATCAAAAGTTTTATCATTAATTAAAAATTATAAAAATAGATATTTAGACTCTCTAAAAGAATTATTCTCTGATAATCCACTACTATATTTTAGCAGAAGCCCTAGATTTTGTCAATTAAATACTCTAGATGATAAAAAACTTATAAGAATAAAACCTCTAGTTTATTCTATACAAGACACAAAAGACTTTAGAAAATAAATTTTAGAATTAAAACAAATAAAAATAATAGAAAACTTTATAGTCCGCATTCTTCACCAGCTTTTATGATAAGAAATCATGCTGAAGAAAAAAGAGGTAAAGCTAGAATGGTAATAAACTATAAAAAATTAAACGATAATCTTAAATTTGACGGATTCTTCATTCCTAGTACCAAAAATATACTAAAAAATATTAGCGGTATAAAATGGTTTAGTAAATTCGATGCTAAATCAGGATTTTGGCAGATAAAAATAAAAGATGAAAAATCAAAAGAATTAACAGCATTTTCTACTCCGTTTGAATACTTGCAATGGCAAGTTATGCCTTTTGGATTAAAAAATGCACCACAGATATTTCAAAAATGGATGAATTCTATTTTTTTTCCATATAATCAATTTATTTTAGTATATATTGATGACATCCTCATTTTCTCTAATAATTTTGAAGAATATCTTCAACATCTTGAAATAGAAAAAAATTTATTTATAAAATATGAAATTATTTTAGGAAAAAATAAAATAGAATTATGAAAACAAAAAATTGAATATTTAGGAAGAATTATTGATCAAGGAGAAATAGCATTACAAGAACATATAATTACTAAAAAAAAAAAAAAATTCTGATACATTCGAAACCCTAAAACGATTACAAAGCTTTCTTGGCATATTAAATTATGGAAGAAAATATTTACTTAGATTAAGTCAACATACTAAATATCTCCAAGAAAAACTAAATGAAATCAATAAAAAATATAAAAAAGATAAAGAAAAAATCATATCAAGATGAAAAACTGATAAAATAAAAATACAATTAAATGACAATTAGAAAAGAGAAATTAAACATCTTAAAATATTAGTCAATAAAATACCTAAAACAGTAATTTCTAAAATGGAAGACAAATTAACACTTTATACAGATGCTAGTAATTTTTATTCGGCAGGCGTTTTAGTAACGGATCAAAGGAAAATTGTTGGTTACACCTCTGGCAAATTCGCAAAATCATAAATAAATTATTCAATATATGAAAAGGAATTTATAATAATTTTAAAATCTGTCAAATATTTAAAATTTTGGCTTCTACCTACTAAATTTTACATTGTTACTTATAATAAAGAATTATATCATTATATAAAAAATAAAAAATATGATAACAATAGTCGATGAATAAGATGATTATTACAATTAGATCATTATTGTTATAAAATTTCTTTTAACCCTCGATTTACTAATGTCTTAACTGATTTTTTTTCTAGAAAAAATATATAGCATATTCTCTTTTATAATTACAGGAGCAATGACCAATACATGAAAATGCAAATTGCTAGCTCATAATACTCCTTTAAGGACATATAATATTCCTTCTTCTAGAACTTATCAGAAAGTCTCCATTCTACGGCAACTCTGCCCTTTAAGGAGATTCCAGACAAAATTACGGAAGAACGTATGAATTTTAGCAAACACACATGCTAACCTTAAGGCATGAACTTAAAGCTCTTTAACTTATAATTTTTAAAAAATCCAAAATAATAAAACGATTATAAAGAAAAAAATAAAGAAAATATAAACTATATATTAATGTTAAAAGAAGAAGATAGTGATGAAGAAAATATATATAGAATAGTTAATATAACAAATAATAAATATAATGAATAATTTATATTTAATAATAAATTATATCAAAAAATCATTAAACTTAAAAATAATACCAAAGGTAAAGATACAAGAAAAAATTTAGTCTACAATTAACAAAAAAAGTAATATATTTTATAGAATATTTTGAAGTTAATTCCGATAGTTCTTAAGAACCAACAGCAATAATTAGATTACAAATTATCACCAAAGAAAAAATTAAAGATATATTATAATAAATTAAAAATATTAATAAAATATTATTTTGCCGGATACTTACCAAATAGGACCTTTATGTTGTTTTAGTTCTTTTATTTCAATATAATAGCTTCAATATTATTGTTTCAAGATGGTTTATCTTAGCAAAAATCTATCATTTTGGGCTACAAATTTCTTATGGTCATGATAATTAATGACACATTTATAATTGCTGAAACTACCCTCAAATTATTAAGAAAGAAAAAGAAAAGTGGGAAGTGAAAAAGTTTTTTTTATTATTCAAAAAGAGTTTTATGAGAATGAAAGGGGAAAAAAAAGAGAAAACAAAAAACAAAAAAAAGGATGAAAATGCAAGATAAAAAGGAGAGAATATCATAATCCAGCCCTTAAATGAGTTATATATTCTTCAATTTAACAATCCTTTTAAGACTACCAAGAGTTCATCATTCTACTCTCTTAAGCTTTGAGCATCACAAGTTACTTTCTCGACTTATATCACATTTAATTATGGCAGGTTCCACTCTGATTTTATTATATCACGGCCTAGCTTTGAATGTTGAATTGTATCATCTGAATTAGGTGCTCATACCAACTACATAATTTTATCCCTCTAACATATTAATATCTTGATGATCAAAGAAGACTTACCTTCTTTTTGTGATAATAGCTCATGACTACGTTGATATCATAAGAACTCAAGTGACATAAAATTTCAGTCAAGATCAAGGTTTTAAAATACGGTTTTAATTTCAATTTTCTAACAAGATAAATGTATCAATTTTGGCAGTTTTGATAGTTTCAATATCGGTGGCCGTTTATGATTTTTTCTATAAATTATTTAAATTTTATAAACTAAAATTTAATCTATTAATGATATTTATTTAAATATATTTTTTTGGAAGAGTCATAAGTTTTGGCAATTTCAACTAAACAACAAAAAATGTTACTTTTTTGAATCGAAGTCCGCGGAAAACCTTGGTGAAGATAACTCAATATAATGACTCAGAAAAAATGGTGGTCCTCAATGATATGCATTATGTACCAGATACACTTATTAATATCTTAAATTTTCATGAATCTTATCTTATTATGTACGATCCATAAGTCCATAATAGAAGTTCTCATCATACTAGCTAGATTGAATTTAAAAGAAATTTTTTATATGTAACTAATATAAAAAATAAACAGTATTTAGAGTGTAGCTTTAAAATTTAAGAATTAGTTTTTAGTACCAAGATAATTTAGTGCATATGGTTAAGACTAATTTAATTTTGCTATAAAATTTATGATCTTTTTCTAATATATGTGTAAAATGTGAATAAAATTAATTGATATATTAAAAATAATATAAGATGTGAAATAAAATAATTTTTATATTAAAAATTATGTATGATGTTATGAAAATTAATTTAATGTTATTTTAAATTTTTTTATAATAAATGAAGTATGTCGTTCTAAGGCATGACCAAAATGGTATAAGAACTAAACAAGCCCTTAATGTCTTAGATTATAAATACTGATTTTAGAGACATAATTTGAAGTATAGTATAATTTTTATCTAAAATGGTATAAAATCAATACTTCTGTAGGATTTTAGTGTGGCATACGTAAAATTTTTAATTTATCATTAGTAATAAAATATATAATATTTTATAATTAAAATGTACTCCATATAAATCCCAAAAAACTTTAATAATATAAAATAAATAAGAGAAAATTACATGTACAACCTTTCAATCCAATAAAATTATGCTTTATTCCCTAGAAAATGAATCATGTGCAGACCTTAAATCCACATAAACTTAACAATATTGGCTTGATTTTTTTTTTTCTCTATGCATGGATTCCCTTGGTCTTACTAGTTAGGGATTCCATATAAATAGGACAAACATAATTTGATTTTTTTTCTACATTATCCACCATTACCTAAAAGAAATAGGCAAGTTGGCATTAAATATACATGAATCCTTCTTGTTTTCAATTTGTCTAGCTTTGCATACTCATAGCAAAGAAATTTTCCACATCAAAATTTATATTTATGGGAAGGAAGTCATGATCACATAAAGACCAGTTTAGTCACACATTCTTTAGCAGCTATACCACAGTTGAGTTAATGTGACTCAACTATGGTTTATGTGGGCAATGAAAATGGCAAAGGTTATAAGATATATAACAAAATTAAATTACAATGACGAGCGCAACGAAAACAATTAGGGAGCTCCGAGTGTCAAGCATTGATTCACATGGTGAAAAGTGAGCATGATGACAACAAGGATGATGATGAGCAAAGTGAGAGACGATTGTGAACAAAAAGTGACAGTGAGCATGGAGTGAATGACGACTAGCAAGAATTTACAAGCGTGAATGTCAAGTAGCAATTAAGCTATGGTGGCGACTGCCGTCCATGATGGCACATGGAGTTGTCCAATGAATGAACTTTTAAAAGACTTCACGTAATATTTTATAGATTTTTCAAAATATAATTATACATTTTAACTAAGATGCCATAAATATATAAATATCACTATAAGTAATGTTCATGTTAATATTCCTTTCATCTAAAAAAATTTATTTAGGAGAAATTTATGTATAACTTCTTACGATAATGAATGTGATAGAAAAGTGCTTTTAAAGCTATATTATAGTTGTATTATATACAACTATTTTACTAAATGATATTTTTATGAAAACAATTGAGATGTGTAACACAATTATGATAGAAAGAATAACCGTACAAAAGTTTAAAAATAATGAGCAATGGACACAATTGCAGAAAAAAGACTGACTCTCAGGCCCTGTTTGGCAATGGGCTAAAGTTTATAGCTAAAATTAGTCATGGCCAAAATCTTAAATTTATTTTTAAAAAAACTTAAAAAGTTATTTTATATCTCATCTCACACAAATTCCAACATTAAACTATCACTTTACTTCACATACAACACAATTCTCAATAAATCAATCAACTTTATTTCACATTCTACATAATTTTTAATACATCATATATATATTTTTTAAAAATGACTAAAAATTCTAACAAAATCTTTTTTTTTTTCTTATTACTAAACAGAGCCAATGGTATCAAGTTAAAGTAATTGGGACCTATATATAAGTGGGCTGACATCAGGGACCAAAAGGAAAATTTTCCTTTAAAAGGCACTCATCCAAGTCAAATTTCTCTTGTGTTAAAAATGTCCAAAATCTTACTATTTAAAACAATATGGAGATAAGGAGGACATTAATTAATTCTTTTTTTTTAATTAAAGAATTAGACTTAGGGTATTAGATTCATGTGAGACAAGACTAAGGACAAGAGTGATGGGGATGATGGTTATTATTTATTTTAAAAAAAACAATAATAATATAGAAATTGTCATTTAAACCCTATACTTTTGATATTGACAATTGATTAGTTTTTAATCATAATTTCCCTTTTAAAAAATTGGCACATTTTTTTTATTTTTTGGTTTTTTTGAGTAACAGATAAAGGGGATGGACTTTGTCAAGAAATTATTTTGACATATAATTAATTAAAATTTTCCACTGATTTACTAAGATTACTCTTTAAAATTTACAAGCATGACATTTTACATGCTGAACTTATCATTTATTTTTTAATATTATTAATCAATCTTGAATGACAGAAAATTTCTGATTAATCAACAAACATAAAAACTTACTACTGCTTAAAATAAAATTTCATAACAATAAATTATTTATCTATGTTTTTTTAATATCATACTGAAATATTATGAAAGCTATATCTTGAACTAAAGGGAAAAAAAAGAGAAACAAATCTATTTTTACAAATTAATCCCTGTTGACATATTAGTAATTTGAGTAAAATAGACCAGATGTTAATAAATTCACCCTTTCATTAGAGTGACTGAATCAAACTTGTTAAGAATTTAAAAGGATCCAACTTTGATACCCAAATGGAGCATAAGTGAGAACCAAGCCAAATCCAGCCTATTTGCTGACTAGAGCCTATGTTTATGATCAAATGCCTAACAAAATAAATGTCACATATCACTTAAAGGTATTCAATCCACTTAGTAAAAATCTCAAATCTCAATATTTATAATTAATACATCCCGGAATGAATCAAATGTTGAGACGAGAAAATTCCAAAAACTCGAGAACTTTTAATAATGTCCTTCAAAGTCAAACTCAACTTCTAACTACGTAGCTGTAAGTCAAGGCTAAGCTGTGCAAGAGCACCGTCTCATCAAGAAAAAGATTAAAAAAATTTAAAGTGGGAATGCCGAGGACTAGGAGAAAACGCATGGCAAATAAGAAAGAAAACATCACTATAATACAATAGATTATAAGGCTTTGTTTTAGTTCTATTGAAAACCCTTATGAGGATTACAACTAATTCAACAAAGAAACATAAAAGCTATGTTAGGTGTTTTTTATTGGGATAAGGGCATGTCCCTTTTTATTGCTTTTTGTAACATCTTTAAAGAAGATGTTGATCGACTCTTGTATTTTTTCGTACTAGTTGTAGTATAAAGCTATGGCAATGCTATTCTTTAAAAAAAAAAAAGCTAAAATTGGCAACATTGCACCTAAGTAACTTGTCTTCAACACTGGATCTTGTCGACAATTGTGAATGTATATCGTTATCTTCTAAATAGCCTCTTTGCTATTTACAAAAGGCTTGAGCATAAGCAGGGTTTGAATCAATATGGGCAAACACGAACACTTGTCATGATAATGAAAAATTAAGTTTCCATATGCTTGCATTAGTTTCTAAGATTAAACCTTCTTAATAAATAGTAATTACAACAATCCTCATTGGAAAATGCACTTTTTAGCTTTCTATTCTTGATGAAAATAGCCATATTATTTGCTTCCAAAACTTGTTGAGTAGCAATATTTTTAATAAGATTTTTTTTGTCTTGTTTCCTTGCCTATAGAAGATAATAACCTTATTGAAAACTTCTTTTTCGAGGGTAACTTTGCTTGAAGATCACCTTCTCAAACGACATTCTTATAATATACTAACTTATTGTCAACCATCCTCTCCTTCGCTCTCATAAGAAACGAAACTCAAGATTAATACAGTTTGACTATCATAAGGGTGAATTATATTCGAGTTCATGAGATTAGGTTATTGCTTCATGTAAATCCATAAAAATAAAAATATTTCACAATGGCTCCTAAGTTTGATAAGAAATCTCACTTTGTACTCTTCATCAAATTGTTTGTAAATTAGCAATGAAAAACTAAAATATCCTCCAGGATCATTAATCTTTTGAAAATTATGAACACTCTCCAACTCTAGAGAAATTATTAGGTTTGAGAAGTACACTATCGCATATTTTTTATGACCAATAATATTGCGCCACATGACCATAACGTGCCCACACACATCTGCCAGAGCAGACGACATTAACAGAGCAAAATAGTGTACTAATATAAACATAATACTAAGTATAGTGCTAAATATGATCATAAAAATACTAAATATAAACTATATAATACTAAGTACAAATTATATATGATTATAAAAATATTAAATATAAAATTAATGATGTTAAGCATGAGCATGAAAGTATTAAATATAAATTATATGATACTAAATGTAAATATAAAGATATTAAATACAAAATGTATATAGTAAATAAAAATAAATATAAAAATTATAATAATAAATACATAAACGAGCGTTAAATATGGACTATATATTTGTAAGTATAAATCGTACAGTACTAAATATTAACATTACAATTCTAAATATATTGTCATTATATTTTTTAAATAATATATAATACATAACACTCATTGCTCGTACTTAATAATTTTATATTTATACTTAGCATCAGCTGCGTTAATACTGTTTCCTTAAGAAGCCATACGTGAGCCCCTCAATGGCCTTGTATAACTATTGAACAAAGAATGTACCTAAAGCTTTGTTTGGTTGGAAGAAAAAAAGATGATTTGAAAAAATTTTGTGAAAATTTTTAAAAAAATATGTATAATGTGAAATAAAATGAGTTAGTTATATTAAAAATTTTATTGAATGTAAAATAAAGTGATTGTTTAATGTTAAAATTTGTGAAGAATAAGATATAAAATATTTTTAAAATTTTTTTTAAAATTAATTTAAAATTTTAATTATGACTAAAATAAGTTGTTATTTTTTTAACCAGTTGCCAAACAGATAAGTACTGAGAATTAAGCATTCTAAGAACTTAAGTATTGTGTATGTAAATAAGAGCCAAACATGACCAAATGGATTAAATGGGCTTCATGGCCCAATGCTCTACAACAACTCTAGGCCTCTTAACAAAGAAACTATTTGGGCCTAGTTGAGCCCATTTGTGCCTTGACTTTCATCTTGACTCAGTACTTGCCTCTACTATGAGATATGGATTCAAGTTAGGCGTGGCAAAACGGGTCGGCGAACTCGAACCCAGCCCAACCTGAATAGCCTCAACCCGAACCGTCCTATATATTAAATGAGTTAAAAAATCCATAACCCGAATCCAACCCGATTAACAAACGAGTCGAGTTGACGGGTCGACCAGACTCATTTATAGAGTATTTCTTCATAAATGCCCAACCTGAGTCCGACAACCTAATTATGCCCAACTCGAATTCGACCTTTTTAATAAACGGGTCAAAATTCATGACCCATATCTGAAATTTTCAAGTCAACTTCACAAGTCAGGTTATATATTGCAACCCCTAATTCATGCTAGCAATAGCCAGAGAAAGTTCAACTTTGTTTCATTTCTTTTTTTCAGGGTAATGCTTCTGTCTTTGAACAAAAAAGATAATTAAGTTTGATAACGTCTAGCAAACCATAAAATTCTCATGTGTGATTTGAGCTTACTAAATAGTTATGCGACAAGACGAACATACTAGTGTTTACAAGAATTATCATCTGCTGATCTCAACCCTTCACATGTCACTATTCTGTACCAAATGGAACGGCATTAGACCGAACTAATCGCTAAATTGAACCGAGCCCAGCTAAACCGAGCTGCATCCCTTAACCAGAATACATTGCATCTAATCTCATAACTTTGAGGGGCTCGTGTTCTCTTCTCCATGAAGTTTCTTTTCAAATTATACACCAAGACTACTATCCTACGAATTTTATCTTCAATTTATTCGCTAAACTATATATATTGTTCCCAGAGATACCTCAGGTTCTTCTACTTCTCAATTAAGTTTAACCCATCACTTAAGCAACCTCTAGACTGTATTTCAGATTATAACTTTGCTAAAGAATTCCTAAATTTTGGTCATCACACTGCCAATCTCAACTATAAATAGAAAACCTCCATGCGAGGACAATAGGTTGGATTCAACTCGAGACTTGCACGTTATTACATAGATATTTATTATTTAATTATTACATTATCTGAAGTGCCTTGCCGTGTCCTTATTATATAATTTGAGAATTTGTATTGGCAAGTGTCGCACATGTCGTATCCCCGTGTCTCCGCATGTTGCGTCCGTACTTCCTAGGTGATTACACAATTATCACCCTAAGCCACAAAACGCATCTACCCAAAATTATACAAACGTTCCTTCTATTTACTAGATTCAACTAGGTCTCAAAAAGAAACAAAAACGTCGAGTTGTAATCTGAAACTAAGTCAGCCAAGTGATTGTAGGAGCTAGACTTTTCGACTCTCCTACAGTTCCAAAAGATAATTTTATCCATCAGCGAAGGTGAGGGATTTTTTTAAAGTGCATCAATACACTAATACTATGTTCAAGAAATATTAAAAAAAAAAATAGCCCAAATGTGATTAAGATATTAGCTAGATGCCACATACCCGTATTATCTAGATGTTAATATTATCTAAATATCTATGCTATCTTTAAATTATTATTTATTTATTTTATTATCATTATATTCAAAATAATAATAAAAAATCAATCTAAATTCACCTTTGAATGAGGTCTAGATGTCATTTTAAAGTAATAATATTATAACCTTTAATATAATCTAAAGATATTATCAAACTAAATAATTAATTTCTCCAAAAAAAATATTACATCACATCACAATAACAACAAATCAAACACTCTCTAAACATGAAAAACTTGCTTTAGACATGCATAATTAGCAAATAACACATTCTTTAATCAGTCAAATAATTGAATTTTTGCTGAAAACTATTATACACTAATAATTTATCCTTACAATTTGAATCACCTTAATTATAAGGGCAATAACCCAAATGGCCAAGTTTTATATATCACAAGATTTCACATTCCAAGTTCTCATCAGTTTGAGGTAAAAAACAGATTAATGAAGCAACATAACCATAAATCATACAACCAAGAGACCAAAAAAACTGATGCTTTTGAGAACATATATAAAGAAGAGCAAATTATGTACATAAATTTGAGAACAAGTTCATCTAGATATATAACATTTGAAACATGTAATTTACTAACACTACATATGTGTAAATATTGTCTTGCAACATATGCTCATCTGTTGAGAGAATCCATTAGGAATCAAGGAATACTATGTATCTACATTTCTAATAATTTATGAAACATGCCATTCATTCTTTTGAAACCCCAATGTCTCTCTCTCCATACCCATCAACTGCTTCTCACCACACCGCCATCGCCATTCACCATCCATACACGTTGCTACCACCATCACCTTCGGTGATCCCCGCCTTTTTAATGTTTATGAATGAGCAATCCAATATTCCGATTTGCACAAACTCAAGTTAAACAGTAATTAAACAAACTTCAGTGCTAAACTAGCAGTAAATGAAAAAGTGCCAAACGTAATATTTACGTGTTTCATGATCAGTATGATAAAGAACAAGCTATAGATGTTAAATATGAAAATAGGTTTGTTTGTGGGAAATGTAGTTAATATGCCAAAGAAACGTGTTCTGAAATAAGGCAGACGTTAAACTATTTTGAAACTGCAGCTACTTTGCAAATAAAATTAGTAAAAACAACTATTTTACACAAAAAATAAAAAATACAGTCGATCTGTTGAAAAAAGTACCTGCTTCAAGATGTTCCCTAATCACAATTTAAATGCAGTAATCGATAATTTGAAACTTAATCTGCCTCAAAAACAAACACACTCAAATGATGTGATCATAACTAAAAACAACAATTGCTGCTTTAAGGCATCTAATATTTTCTCTTCCTTATCTTGAATGTAGAGGAACGAATAACATCATCATCGGTTTTGAGCCGAGTTTCAAGTACGAATATCGATTCGGGCTTCGTGAAGTATGTAAAAAGGAGGTAGATACCATCCAGGTAATTATTTGTCTCACCTGCTTTATTCCTCTTCTTTATACTATAAGCAAGTGGAATTATACCACGATTGAACACCTCTACATACATGCCACCGCCAGTTATGAGAAGCTGAAAGAAAAAAGCAAAACAAATCAAACAAAGTTAATTTTTGTGTAGTATCAGTCTTCTTCTTCAAGACCTTAATATAACTATCAATTTTATTAATTAACTAATATTATTTTCCATAAATACACATATCTCAAGAAAGACTAAAATTTCCATTTCAAAAGAACTTTTTTGCCTCCAACCAAATATACTCTGGGATTGTTGAAGAAGAAGATTGCATTCCCCACGAAGAAACAAAGCCTGATACTTGTAGGAGGAAAAATGATCCAGGATGACACGAAGAAAAAAATATCATTTGTCAATGATCAAGCGAGCATGAGGAAGAGTCATCATGTGATTGGATGAATTGCCTACATCCGAATGGGTGTCATGTGGCCTCTATACCATCAAAGTTAGTTGAAAACCAGATGGTGATGTGAGATTCTCTGAAGAGGGAATGATCTGATCATTAGAGATCTGTGGGTGTTGGATGGTTGTTATCCTGCCATTCGTGGTGACTTGGTTGGGGAATTTCTAAAAATGGACTAGAACCATGCCGAGCTAGTAGGAGTTATTCGACATGCAACTGCCTAATCCTACCCGTGTAAACGTTTCCATTACTCATGTAAGACCTGCTTGGGCCTGTCAGGTCAGCATACAGGGCTCACACAAGTAGGGAACTCAGTTAAATGACTTGGGGCTCGACTGGACTGTGACTGCTAATTGAACATTCGTTTGACCAATTTGCCAAGAGGGCAGCTAGGATTCAAGGGATGATTTAATTTTATAAACAATGACTTAAAGGTATAAGAGTAAATGTCTACTGTCGATAACCTATAACACTCATCCCTTCGCCATAAGAAAATCATCACATCCCTAGCAAAATGAAGTATTTCATACTAATACAACAGAAAACCATTTGACAAAGAAGACATCTATAAGTCACTATTCCTGGCAAAGGTAATAATAACTCGATACCTCTTCGTATCTCTGGGTCAAGGAGAGACGCTCATCCTCCGTCATATCGGGCCGCAGCACCGCCATGGTTTCGTACTGCCGGAGTCCGGGTGGGCACTGCGGTTCCTCCTTGTCCTCTAGAGCAGAGATCGAGGTGGCCGCCGTCGGGCCCAACGGCTGCCCCTCTCCGACTTCTTCTCCCCCCTCGAAGAATGAGCCCGAGAAATCCAGGGCCTGGGCGCGGACTGCCAACGCCCGAAACCTTCTGCTGCTCCTGCTCCTGCCGCCTCCGCAAAGGAGGAAGAGACGGCGGCAGGAGGACAGGCATCTAGCGCGGAGCCATGAAGAGGGCAGGGAGGAGGAGATGGCTACCATGGACGTTAGCGAAGCCATGGCTTCGAGGATTTGGCCGTCTGAGAGAAAGGGATAAGAAAGTGGGCCGTTTACGATGCTCCGCGGAGAAGCCTAACAATCAGTCGGTCTAGCTTTTCGAAATTCATGAGTAGTTAATTAATTGGCGGTTATCACAAAAAATCAAATTTATTATCCATTTAATTCATTATTATTTTTATATTATTTTTAAAAATAATTATTTAATTTAATAATATTTTTAAAAAAATTATAAAATTATTACTTCTAAATTTTTATAACATTTAAGTTATATATAATATAATATTATGATAATATCAAATCAAACCTTTTCTTAATTAATTGGCTGTTTAACTGTTTGACCACAAATTGAAAGTATTTGAATGATAACTAAATAAAAAAAGAAAAGTCCTTGAATATTTTTTTTTAAAAAGACAAAGTTCATTCTAGAGTTTAACACTTGAGTGAAACTTTAAAAATTGATCATATTTGCCTTACCATAAGAGGGGCATCTAACACAAAATTAAAAAATTAAAAAATCAATATACTAGAAAAAATTAAATGATCATGTCTGCAAAGTCGTCAGAACATTAAGTGACTTTTGAGGTGAAATCGCTCGATTTTCTCGTAATTTTACTTAAAACCCTAAAGTTTGCCCATTTTATTACGGAGCTCCATAAATTTGAAATTATATCAGACAAATTCTTTTAGATTACTATACAGTTCACTCGAGTCCTAACTATTTCTAAAAAAGTTTTAATCAAGTCTAACATAATATTTTCCATCTAATATATCACTAATTCATCTACTATACAAAATAAAATTAAATAAATATTTTTAATTTACCTTTTTACCCCTATCTTCTTTTCCTGGATCTAGTTGGCCACGAGCTCAACTTGCTTTTGCCGCAAGCTCGCCCCGAACTCATCGCAGGCAGCCACTCACACGCGGCCTGTTGTGTGCAAGCAGTTGCGAGTGCTGCAACAGATGGCTGCCGTGGGTGCAGCTTGCTTGCGTAGCAACTGACGAGATACAACAAATTTGCACGAGTTTGGAGATAATGAAAAGCAGTGGTAGCACGCTTTAAAAGTTGATAGCGTAAATAAGAGTATTTTTATCATTTTAAAAATACTTAATAGATTCTGTCATAAAAGGATCACGATGATCTGTATATTAATTTTTATAGAACTGTATAGTATATTTTCATATTTATAAACCTTTGTAGTAAAATGGGTAAACCTTAGGCCTAATTTGAATTACCTCTAAAAAAATAATATAATGATCAACTGCTAATTATTGTGTAAGTTACTTGAACTTGAAAAAATCACACGATGTTTGAATAACTCCGTGCAATGGTTAACTAACCATTATACTCAAACCCAGCCTCCCCCTTCTCCCGCAAGTGGTTCTTCACTCTTTCTTTAATATGCTTGTTTCTTAACTTAATGTTAATCCTAGAATGCATTAGTTACATTGAAATATTATCATAACATTTTATTATTTTTCCATTTGCTATTTATATTTTCCTATTGATCATAAATCTATACAATCAACTGTACTGCTTACCTAAATTTATATGTTGCTTTGCAAGATATAGATCTATAATAAGTAATGTAAAAATATATTATATATATCTTGTGCATTTCAATGACATATATCACTATTAATTACCTTTGATGGAGAGACCATATTTCAAGATGTAAAATGTCCCAATTATAAAAGTGGGGAAATTAATGTTGTGAAATTTAATATTAATGATAACTTAAAACGTAAAAAGAAAGATATTTTAGATAATCGATAATGTGCATAGATCCTGATCATAACAACGTTAAGATTATTTATAAATACCATAGTTATTACTCATTTAAAACGTATGCAGTATTAGAGCATGATGAAAATTATGAGATAATGTTAAGGCTCTGTTTGGCGTGAGGATCAAAACAGGACCAAAATGGTACTAATTTTAAAAATAACAATAATAATAATAAATAAATTTTTTAAATTATTCTATACAAATTCAAATATAAAAAATAATATTTTACTTTACATATTCAATAATTTAAAATAAAAATATCAATTTTATTTCACATTCTAGATCAAAATATTCAAATATAAGTGTACGTCAATTGAGCACCTCCCTAGGTGCAGTAACTAATCATGAAATTAATCAAGAGGATTACTCAGAGGTCATATAACCAACTGTAGCTAATCATGTTGCATTAACTCAAAATAATGCAACACTTATCCATTATTGTTATAATGAAAAATCAAGCGGATTTACTTATAGATGTGAGCCCGTACAATATGTCATCATCTACCAATATATTATAGGGATAATTACCTGCATGCCACACCATTTCACTTTATTTATGCGTTACTCATTCATTCTTAGTTAATTACGTTATGCACACTCAAAATATTATAAAATCTTACAAATACATACTTTCACTTGTTTTCATTATAATGAGCAATTATAATTTTCCAACAATCTAACTATAGTTAGGTTACAAAAAATCTGAACCGTTCATCATATTATTTTAAGGATATTTAAACATATTTTGAGTGAAAAACTTAAAACTTTGATGTTTAGGTTGTGGTAAGGGAAGGAAACATCTGTGACGTGAATTGATTTTAGGACAGATCAGCGTTTTAGTGTGACATCGAGGAAGAAAAAAATATTAGACTATTAAAGATAAAAATATAATTTTAATAATTTACTAACGAAATATTTTTTTTAAAATAGATTTTGACTAAATTTTAACTTAAGTGTGTGTATGTAAGATTTTATAATGTTTTGAGTGTGCATAGCGTAATTAATTAAGAATGGATGGGTAACGCATAAATAAAGTGAAATGGTGTGGCATGCAGGTAATTATCCCTATATTATAAATAAATTTTTGTCTAAAACTACTTATGTCAAATATTATTTTGTTTTTACATATTGTTAATTAAAACTTAGTTCACAAAGTATTACACTAACGATATTTGCTGATGCATCCACTTATTGATTAAAATACCTTGATCTCAGTATATAATTTAAAACTTTCATCAGCATAATAAAAAAAAAAATTGTTATCTAATTAATACCTATTAAAACTTTTAGAGGAGTGCAATTTATTTATTAATTGATATTATGCAATGAAAATAAAAAATTAATATAACTGACTTTATATAGTGAGGTAAAAATTTAATTATTGTCATTATTATTATAATTTATGCCTAATATATGCGATGAATTTTTGGATTGACGAAGTGAATTCTGCTTATTTTTAATTTTAATTTAATTCAATGGAGAATGTGTTTTTATGAATATATACAGAATGTATTATTTTAAAAATAATAATAATGTATTCTATATCACATAGAAGATTGAGGGGATAATAAAATGGGAGACTAATAAAGTGATGAGATTGCAATTTACAATTATTTTAAGTATTTGATATGTAAATATTAAAAAAAAAAAATTTAATATGTAAATAAATATTTTTTGTTTGGAGTGTTTGGACCAACTTAAGTAAGAAGCATCAACTGTCATGGATTCAGAAATAACTTTATCAAAATTAAAAATGATTAGATTTTTTTAGATGTGTTCATCTAAAGTTTTGAATATTTGAATATTATTTATATATCAGTTTTATAAAAATTTAATTATAAATAGTATTTGTTTAAATGAGAATGTAATATTTAAAAAGTTTTTGTTTTAAATTAAAAAATCCTTCTTTCTACTCTCTCTGTTTGATAATAAGAAAAAAAAGAAGATTTGGTTGGAATTTTTAGTGATTTTTGAAAAATATGTATGATGTGAAATAAAGTAAGTTAGTTATATTAAAAATTGTGTATGATGTGAAATAAAATTGATTAATTTATTGAGAATTATGTTGGATGTGAAATAAAGTGATTGTTTAATATTAAAATTTGTGTGAGATGAGATATAAAATAATTTTTTAAGTTTTTTTAAAATAAATTTAAGATTTTGGTCATGGATAATTTTAGCCATGATTTTTAGTTCATTGCCAAACAGGGGCTTAAATCTCAATGCTCCCGTCTCAATCCAGTGAACTAAACATTGGAGTCCTTCGTAATAAAAAAAAAAGGTAAATAATATCTAAGTCCCTCTAGTTTACTCGTAAGTCAAATAGGTCCATTGATCATTCAAAAGAAGCAAACTGGTCCTTCAGTTTAATTAAATATGCAAGTAGGTATTTGGGCCGTAATAGACGTTAACTTAAATAGCAAATGACTTATTTACCTTATCTTTTTACTGAAGATAAATCTCGTCAACTGACATTTAGCGATCTCTCCTCCGCCTGTATGCCCTAGCTCTTAGTGTGAGTAAAATATTAGATCTCTCATTCATAATAATCTCAAAAATTGAGAATATTAAATATAAAAAAGTGGAAAATGCAAAATGTAAAATGTTGAAACTTAAAAATTCCTTCCTCTAGCATCGCTTGTAATGAAAAGATCTGATTAAGGGGATGATCTCTACCAATTTGTTCGTTGATATTGTCTGCTTGCCCTTCGAAATGTGCTCTAAAGTTTACAGGACCTATTTTCACATAAAAGAAAGGGTACTTTAGGCAAGTAATTGTTGGGTATAATTGTCTTTTTATTGATTTTTAACGTCTGTTACGGCCCAAGGGCCTACTTGCATTTTAATCAAATTGTTCTAATTTGCTTCTTTTGAATGGTCAAGGGACCTATTTGCCCATACGAGTAAACTAGAGGGACCCAGATGCTATTTACCCAAAAGAACGGATAATTATGTACATAACACTCTATATTACCATAATTACGTGTATTACACCCATTTTTAAAAAATTACACTACAGCTTTAGAATTTTTAGGTGTGTGGCATATAATTTTTAAAAAGAAATATTTGATATACAAATATGTTGACATAAGTGTTATGTATGTAAATGTCCAAAAAAAAAAAAAAAAAAACATTGAAGTTCTTCTAGTTTTCAGGGCTAGGGTTTTTCTTCCTCCGCCATGCCGAAGAACAAGGGAAAAGGTGGTGAGAATCGGAAGAGGGGAAAGAACAAGGCAGATGACGAGAAGCGCGAGCTCGTCGGATGCTTTATTTTTTTCTTTTTATTTTTTACTTTTCCTTCCATCGCTTCGAAAATTAATCCGATTGCAGTGAAATATTATCTAGAGATATTAAAAATCCAATTTGAATATCTTTTAATAACTCTTCCATTTGTAGCCCTCGACAAAATTCTAATTCATTATTCTCAGTGTTTATTTCTGTTAAACTATCTTCATTATATACCATGATATGATTATTGCAAATATATTTATAATTTTGGGGCTTTTGATAAATTGATAATAGTTCAGAAAGATTTCTCTTTTAATCACAGTCCCAAGAATAGTCAAAAAAATTCTTTTGTTGGAAGCTTTTCTCTAATTCTTTGTCTAATCATCCTCCATATTTGAAAGGCTGGATAAACTAAATATTCATAGGGTTCAACAAAAGTTGATATAATTTTAAATTTCAAGATTTTTTCAAAGAATTTTGTACTTAGATATAACCGTCTTAATTATTTTATATTATAATTTACATACATACATACATACATACATACAAAATAGATGAACATAAAAAATATTATCGCATATTTAATCGCACAGATTTGCTGGATTTAATTTAATCGCACAGATTTTTTTCATAAATATTATCTAATTTAAAATGATAGATATTTGATATCTTACATAATTTTAAGCATTTGTTATTTTCTGGATTTTAAAAATTGAAGATTATAAATTATAAATATATGAACGAAAAAATGATTTAGATATAAATATTTTTAATTTTATGTTATTCTACATTGTTTAACATAAATATTAATACACATTTATATAGATTTTATAAAACATTTTTGAAACATTTTTGGTAATACTATAAAATTATCTTTTTTTTTGGTAAAAATATTGTAAAACATAATTTTTTAAATCATTTTAAGTTCAAGATAATATTTTTTAATTAATTGATAAGTTCAAATATAATACATTTTAAGTTTTATTAAAAATATTATATACAAAATAATTATTTAAAAAATTAAGATCAATTCTATTTAAATATTATTAGAAATTAAATAAATTTTAATTGATTTGAATCAAATTTAACTCGGACTTAAATGCTCATGCAAACTTTAGTTTAGGTAAACCTTTTCTAACTTCACTGATCATTATCGAACTTGATTTTGAAAGACGTGTTAGCCAATTGATCATAAATTCCTCAACTTAAATTGAAAAATTTAAAATAAGCCAAAGTTCATCATATTATTAGTATTTTTTAATATTTTACAAGTATATTTTATTTAGTATAAATATTGTAAAAAAATTTAACAACTTTAGATGTATTATTGTCAAGATAATATTCTTTAGATTAATGAATAAATTCACATATAATACATATAAATTTTAACAAAATATTGCATTTGATATATATCATATATATTAAATAAATATTTAAATTAAAAATAAGATTAGCAATTAAAATTGATTTAACTTAAAATTTGATTTAAAATTAAATAAATGTTATTTTATTCGACTAAAACTTAACCTACTTTTTATAGATAATTATTTAGTGGATATTTGCTAATTAGAATTGGTATTTTAGAAATATCTTAATTTTAATGAATATAAAAGCTAATTTCAGTTTTAATGAAATGTTTAATTGATATTAAGTAATGTATATATTTAAAATGATTTTGAATTAATTATATTTATAAAAATATAAATAATAAGGATAAATATGATAAATTCTTTCAATCACTTGAAGAGGAGACCATCTGAGGCTTCACTAACATACAAAGCAAAATATAAATTATTATAACATATAAAACAGTTTTGAGAGAGAGAGAGTTGAATGACCGGGCATTAAGGAGAATACCAAGGATAAAATGGGAAGATCAAAAGTTTTAGCTGATTTCACTAATTTTAATTAGAGTAAATTGCATCTGGGGCCATAAGATTGAAGAGCATTACAACTTGGTACAAACTTTTAAAAATCTCAATTTGAGCTCCTGAAATTATAAAAATATTATTATTAGATCTTAATTAAAATATAATTTTAATTTCTTATTATTATATCATAAGATTATTCTTATTTTTTTTTTTTTACTTTTTAACATATAATTTTAAAATATTAATATTTATAATTTTTAGTTTTAACTTTTTAGAGTAGAAAAAATAAAAATTGAGAAATTAAATTTTAAATTAAATTTTATTAAATTTTAAAAAAGAGTGAGGATGAAAGTGTATAATTGTGCTTTAGAATATAAAAATGATTTAAGTTACTTAAAAAATAGTTAAATTTCATGTTTTCTACCAAGATAAAAGATCAGCGCTAGCGAAAAAGATGAAGTTCTGAAAGTGGAACAAAAAATGCAACTATTTTTACATTTTAGGTTAGATTTTTTCAAATTTTGATATCAATTTGTTCATGCAATATATGCACTCACGATCAGCCTCTGGTGCCCGGATGCAATTTACCCATCTAATTACATTATATTATATTATATATATATATATATATATAGAGAGAGAGAGAGAGAATGTACTTGCAATGTATATATATATATATTTATTTATATATAATATCATGTAATAATACATGCATAATATTGAGATATTTGATAGCTAGGCAAGATCAGTGCCGGCGGCCGGGCTAACGCGGCGTTCGCCGTCGGCAACGACGTCGTTGAGCGCCACCTCTCCGTTCGTCTTCTTCCTCTCAGCTTTCTGCCTCTTCGTTGATTTATAGTACATTGCATACAGCACCAACTGAGCTATGGTGAACAGAAGCCCAAGGGTGTTGGGAATCTGGAAATAATTAACGTCAAAATTATTACTATTCCAAATTAAATAAGACAATTAATAAATTCTTTGAATATTGTAATAACATAAAAAAAAATATTCCTCAGTGATAATTAACCAACTATGAGTTTGAGCATTAGTTCATAATTACTTGTTAATTAATTAACCAGAAATTCAACAAATGGAGACAACCTGCATGGAGCTCCAATCCTTCTAACTAATTAAATCACCGGCCTACCTAGCATAACATTGAATAAAAGACTTACATTGAAAGGAATTTATCTTACAAAACAAATTAGTTTATACGTTTGAGCATAATTAAAAATATATAGGAGCAATTACATATATGTCACAAAAAATTAATTTTTTTGATATTCAAATATTTAACATTATATATTCACCGCTAAAATCATATGAAAATTATATATATATAACTTATTGCTTATATTATATAATAAAGTTGTGATATATATGTATCTATTAAAGATTGTAATTTTTATATAATTTTAGTAGTCATATGTAATATGAAAATTGTTTTTGATCAATATATTAAAGATTTAAATATTAAATATGTAGAGTAATTAAATTTTAGTAGCATGCACGTATTATAGCACTTATTCCTTAGCTATAATTAATTACAAGATTATGTTTCTGGCTAGATTAACCGGTAATCCGAGATTTAATTAGCAATTATGATTCAATAAACCACAATTTTTCTTCTAATCTAAACTCATTTTATGCACTGTAAGGTTGATTATCTGTGAGAAGAGAGAGAGAGAGAGAGAGTTACAGTGATGTAAATATCGAAGCGGATAAGGGCGTAGGCAGTCCAGGAGAGGCCATTGAAGAAGGCGGCCACTGAGAGGTAGAGAGGCATGTACTCCACGCTCTTCGTCTTAATCACCATTTTCTGCATTCACGCACGAAATTCAAAGCACGTCACCCACGTATGCATGGTCATGCAACGTGATTAACTAATTAGGGATACAAATTGCATGGCATTGAAGTTTAATCTCAAATCAACTTGAAATCGAATCAGAGTCAATCATGGCCATTCATACCATGACGGAGAACGGCGCGATGTACATGACGACGTTGAAGACGACGCAAAGAATGCCGACGACCCGGGTCCGGTCCTTGTGGGTGTGGAAGACAGTGAGGACGACGGCAGCAGTGGCACCGACAAAGGCCAAGTCGCCGGCGAACATGAGAGCAGCTTTCCGCCGCTTGGGGCCGGCGGAGTAGAGGAGGTAGAGGAGGACGTAGGAGAGTTCGATGGCGGTGCCGGTGCCGTTGATGGTGATGACGAGGATGCTGTTTGGGCGGACGAGGGGGAGGCCGTAGAGCAACCACAGCATGCAGTTGAGCAGCGTCGCCACGTAGGGGAAGACGGAGAACTGCTCCACCGATTTCCTCCTCCATATCTTGTAGAAAGTCGACCTACATCAGTTAACGCCGAGAAATTAGATCACTTTAAAGCATTTGCTTCAATAATTTTCTGAAAATTTATAGAATCTTCTAAATGTCATATCTTTTAAATCAAGTAATATTATATTATGATAATATTAAATCAAATGCCACCAGTACAACTAATTTTGTGTATGTAGAAAATTAAGCTGTATATATCGATAGGGAAAAATGAAAATTAATGAACATCATTGAAAAGGGAGAAAACGGTTGTTGCAGGTGTGCGCTTACAGTGGGGACAAGAAGAGGCAGAGGGCGAAGGCGTTGCCGGCGATGCCGACGGCGGTGCGGACGTCGTCTGAGGAAACCATGGATGCTGAAGAATCAGGGAGAAGAAAGGTAAGAAGGTGGCCTAGCTGTGTTCAGCTGCTAAGAGAATGAAGCAGAAGGGCAAGATATGTAGAGGATTTATAGAGGATGCATGAGCTTCAAGCTAGGACGTTTGCCCCACGTCAGGGATGCAAAATGAGTCATCGAGGGTCCCCGCGGCAACCTCTAAAGTATAAATATAAATATAAATATAAATATAAATAAATAATTATATATATATATATATAAATAAAAGAAGTTAATTATACGTCAGTCAAAGATTTAAACTTAAAATTGATTGTTTAAAATTTTGAATTAAATTATGTTTGAGGTGATCAATATTCAATAAATTTGGATTAAGTGGGGCATTTCGTTCAATGCATGCTATGTTGATATTATTATATCATATTATTTAAAAATAATAATTATTTCATTAGATAACTTTTAAAAAATTATAAAATTGTCAATCAAAAGATGATATCTAAATAATATGATATGACATAACTTCAAGATAGCATCGAACCAAATGCTTCACTACATTTAATTTCAAGTTAGTTAAGTGAGTAGTGATGGTGAAACTCATTTTCATAAGGAGTTCGAAGAAAATTTGGTATTCATCTCAAACTTATTGCTAGAAATAAAAATAAAAAATTAATGTACAATCAACAGCTTTGAATAAATTAAAATTGTGAAGAAAATTTTAATACAATCATTAATTTGCTTATTGCAAGAAAACTAATATATTGAAACAAATTTATATTACATTTTAAATTGAACGGATTTCAAGCTGGCTTGATTCATAAAGATGGCTTGTTAATAAACTTGCTTGGATCGAGTTGATTTTGATTAATTCGATCCAAAATCTGATTCAAATTATATGATACAAGATAAAAGAAAGAAGATAGTAATGCATTTTACCCCATTAATGTGAAAGGGAAATCCACAAATTATCTAGGTGGTAATTATTTCTTTAAATTGGATAAATATCTTGATGGCATTTTACTGCTGGAACGAATATATGTAAAAATTAATGAATGCACTATAATTCAATTTTTGATGCTTTATATAATTTATTGTGTATCCAAATTAAGAAACGGAGGCACTATTATAAATTAATGAATAAGAAAAAAAAATCTTTTTTAATTGAATTCTTCAGTGTGTGTGTGCTTCGACGTGCTTGAATAAGACTTTAGAAATGGTTTTATATAAATTAAACATATATCATTGGTCAAAAGAAATTTTTAAAAAATATTTTTATGCTGACAAAATAGACATGCCATGCATTTAGATTTTGTTTTTTGAGACCAATATGCATTTTGTCTTTTTATTATTGTGGTTTTCAAAATTTTGAGCTCATTTATTTTTTTAATTNAATTTATGATAAATTTATTAGTGTTATCCTAATCAGGAGCCTCAGACTTAAACCATTACACTACTATTACTATAATTTTCAAGTGAGGTGCAAAAATTTATGATAAAATAAAAAAATACTATAATAAATTTACCTTAAATTTCATAAAAATAATTTGAATCTTTTCGGTCTTGAACTAAAAAAAACTATATGATCATATTTGATATATGAATAATTATTTTGAGCCAATTTTAAGCATCAAAGTGGAAACCATGTTTGATAAGATGGCTGTTCCTTGGACCAAGTGTCTGTGTTCCAAATTCCTAAATAATTTACTTGTAATTTTCTTAACTTTTATGCTGCTAAACTGATATTATTTTTCGACTATGGTTTAGTTTAAGTATTCATTCTATCAATTATATATGTTTTAGGCACACTATCAATTTCATCTTCTGTCTAACTTTTCAATAAGTGGTATGCTTAGATTGTAAATCCTTTGATTTGTTATGTTTCTTCCATGCATGTTGCAGTCTTGTTTTACGAGGCTCAATGTATCTACTTTTTAATGTTGAGCTGTAATACATGACATTATAAGGGGACATTTGGAATTCAATATTATTAAAATCTTATGTTATATACTGTTTAATTTGATGGTATACTTAGATAATATTATAAAAGTATAATATTATTATTGTAAAATAATTTGTAGATGTCACTCAAAATTGGGTGATATCTATGAAGAAAATGAAAAACTTATTGTGATAACCTAGAGACGAAGAGAATGAGGAATGATCGGTGAAGTAATGTCTATATATGATTAAATCAAAATTACCTAAATAAGGTGCTACTCATTGCAGACTTCTAGGCGGAAGAGTATAAGATGAATTATCCTAAATAGTAGCGACATTTTTTAAGGTAAAGTCGTAGACTAATAATGAGAAACTCTATAGTTAACAATTCTTGAGCTTGATAGAACTGCGATGGGTGGCCTCCTAGAAAGTACTCAAATCATGCAGTTGCTTAAACTCAAAGCGGACAATACATCTATATTTAAATTACAAAATTTTATAGTTATAATAAGTTATTATAATTATAATCTTTAAATATAAGGACATTGAACCAAAGAAATATAATTTAGAAATATCATAAACATGTAGATGAAATGAACATTTGTAAGATTATTCACATGCACATAGATTCAACATTGCATTTCAACCATATGCATGGCACTCAAAGTCAGTAATACCTAATGTTTTACTATCTCCTTAGTGATGTTGAGCTAACATCGTCCCTGATGGTTTTATCAATCTATAGGTGCAAGCGGGCTAGCTAGCCTCATTTCCGATAATTAATGATCAATGTTACTTTAGTGACATCGATGTTATCTTTTATTACAGGGGACCACACGATTGGTTATGTTAACTAACAGGCATATCGGCATATTATCTTATACCTCAGTCACTCCGAATAGTATTATCGATCATCTTGATCATTCATTCAGTTATCAAGAGGGACTATCAAGGTACCGGTCATTAACTGCTAGTTTGCCAATTTTTTAAGACATAATCGTCTGGAGTGTTACATGTCCTTTTAGATCTTGATACGGCAATAATAATGTCAATCATTGAGAATCAAGATCTATTATGAGTCTACGACTAATTACCTCTAACAATGGATAACTTAGGTGTCTATAAATTCCTCTTCAAATCATTACAATAGGTGAGTTTAATCAGCTCAATCATTCCTCTTGCTTAGCCATTTCTAGAACCTACTTTTATACTTTTGTAATTGCTTATTCTTTCATAGTGAAGCTCTTTTTTCTTGATCTCCACTGGTGGACTATCTTGTGTCTTAAACTCATTTTCTAAATGCTTTTTTTGTTTTTTTGTTACTAATCTTTTTTTCAGGAAGCCTTGCATACTACCATTTCTCAGAACTTTTACATCTTCTGTCAACAGTAACATCGAACCAAGATTTCACTTCGCTCTCTAATATGTAAGTGGTTAAATCTAAGATATATATATATATATATATATCATGTTTGGTTAAGTTAAATGATAGATTGGATAGATGTTTTAGTGAAATAACTAACGAGAAGTCTACAAATGAGTAGATTAAATATCAAAAATGATCCCTGTTATCTGTTTCTTATTTAGGGTACAACAATAGTACTCATATGTAAAGTTTATGATAAGCTCAAAGACTTGTGCGTGTGATCTCAACGAGTGAATATATTGAAAATAAAAAATAACCCAAATTAATTATATGATTTGTATCAAACTTTTAATCAAATCCAGTTCACACCTATTTTTTGAAAATGATATTGAATTTGATTATTTCTAGATTTTAATTTGTTTTAGACTGTACTTGCTAGTTGTTAGAATGATTATTTGGCGTTTAATTCAATATTATTTTATACTAGTGTAAATTAAAGGTATATTCTGTGCTAGTGCTTAGAGATGTATTCTATTTCTATGGTGATGATTGTGAATTTTAATCAAATTTAGTTTTCTAATTTCAAAGTTAGCCCATATAATAAGGCTTCATTTGTTTCAAGAGATTTGGTTTATCCAACATAAATTTTAACAATAAAAATCAATTTTATTTTGTATCTAATACAAATACTAATATTAAAATTTAAAATATTTCATATTTTACGTATTTTTTAATATTAAAATAATTTTTTTTTTATAAAATTTAAAAAATAAAATATTTGTTTCTCTTGTTCAAAAAAAACGTGAACCAAATGAGGCCTGAAGTAGCAAAAATTACAAAGAGGTCAGAGGGAGCTAAAAAATAGGTTAGCACTCTCAGGCAAAACGCCAAAAAAAAAAAATCACATAGTGTGAACTGATCATAAAAAATAGAAAAGAGGCATGCAAATGTGTCATAAAAAATGGGGAAAAAAAAAGTAGATGTGTTATCCTTGAAGTCTCTAACTCAAAATGCATGCTTGAATATTGTAATGCCAAATTTTACTAGAATAAAGACAGATGATGTAATATTCTGTGACCTCAATATAAAGTTATTGTCCACTTTAGCTTTCGAAAAATTGTGTGACTTGAGTATAGGAGGTCACCCATCCCAGTGCTACTCCAGCCTAAGCAAATTTAACTATGGAGTTTTTTGTCATTAGTCTTATGGAATCACTCAAGCAGGATCTCTCTTCCTTTTCGATGTGAGATGGTTCATTCTTGTACTCCTCTCACCACTCATTATTTTGCTTGAGTGACTCCTTTCTCTTAGGACATCACCCGATGATCACTCTCCGCTCTCTTCGGCCATGAGCGTCATAGATGGTCCTCACAAATAAGAGCAATGGCATGAAGCAAACAATTCAAATAGAAGTATCTAGCCTAAATAGTTTGAATATCAATTGTAATTTGAGCAAGTACAATTTTCAGTGGACTATTCACAATTCCCTTGAAAGATTCTAGTGTTCCACCTTTCCCCCCTAGATATGATCAAACTTCAACCAAGATGATAACATGTGCATAATTATGAGATACTGAAAGAGTTGAAATAGGATTAGAGCCAATCAAATGCGATTAGCAAGTTATAGCAAACCTGAAATTGGAAGAACAAATGCTCACTAGATGCAGTACCCGAGGGGCAAAGAGGACATTGGAGAGAGTTGTTCCCAAGCCTACTCTCACAATAATGTTAGAAAGTTCGAGTTTTGCTTGAAGGGTAAGCCATGTGTACGTGTGCCGTAAATTTGGTCTGCATTTCTTGAACCAAAACAATTTTACAAACTCTTGAGGTAGGAATTTCAATTCTTGTCATTGCTTTTTATGATAGTAATGTATTGCTCAATTTCCGGCCATAACGTTGCAGTTGAGCGCTTCAGGTTCAGTTTTGTGCTGAAAATCCAGCTTCAATATTTAGATTCAATTCAATTTTTCAAACTCAGCTCTGTAGTGTACTTCATTCACTTTCAGATTAACTTTTCAAACGCCATTGATACAGGAGAAACAAAAAATTCATATAATCGATGTCATTTAATAGAATAAAAGTTTAATGGTGGTAATAATGAAAGTACATAAATAATGAATTTTCGTATTATCACCAGCATATAATACATCAAATATATTTTTTTTTAAGAACCATCATTTCTGATATATATTTTATAATTATGATTTGATTTACACATTGCCATGTAAAATAATTCTCCATTAAAGAGAATTTAATTACATATCATCTTGTAATATGGACTTCTCATTATAAAAAGGAAATCCTAATAATTAAACAGGTGAAGAAATTATATTTCTCCTTCAACATTGTTCTCTCTCTCTCTCCCTCTATTTCTTCTAACAGATGGTTATTATTATTGTTGTAATAGTTAACACAGAGCAGAATTCCCTCCTTGACGGAACCTATTTAACTATGATCTTCACCGATCTCTATAATATTTTGTGCATCCTAGATATAAAGGTATGATTTATTCTAATTTTTGAAAACTGGCATGCTCTAAAAGGAAAAGTAAATCTACATCTGTGATGCGAGATGTACATAATCTTCTCCTAGCTATTTCACTCCAATTCACTTCCTAAATCCTTATGATCCTCTTCTTAATTCTTTTTTTCTCCTCCTCCTCCTCTTCACTTTAAAGGTTAGTTACTTTTATTTCAGCAAAAAAAAAATATTTGGATGAGAGCTTTTTTGACATGCGTGTATGCTGTGAGATTTAAATAAAATTGATTTATATATAATGCAAGAAAAAAAAAAATTTAATATTAAAATTTATATATAATTAAATAGAAAATATTTTTTAATTATATTTATTTTTAATATGAAGAATTAATATTTTTGGCCATGACTATAAAACGGTAGCCTTTTTAGCATGGTTCTGACGGAAACAAACTATATATCAAATATCCATTTAAAATAAAATTTAGTTAAATTGAAATAGGTTCCAACATGTTTTAAAATTTGGGGCATTTACGTACATATCTCTTAATTTATCTTAAATTATATATTAAATCCTTTTTAATTTTACAATTTTACCCCCCTAAATCATCCAAAAATAACATATTTAGGACTTTTTCAAGATTCTTAAAAGATTTTTTTTGCTGATTATAATTATTTAAATGCTTATTACCAATATTATGTATAGACAAAATATTATGAACATATTTGCAAATACATATATTCTACTAATTTTCATTATTAGAAAATTTGAGGGGTGAAGTTATAAAATTAAAAAATAAGAAGAATTAAGAAGTATATATGTAAATTTCTCTTAAAATTTTTATACTTTAGTCCACAAATTTTTAAATCAAAGCACTTATTAAAGTTCATGGGGCTTAATTAGGATTTTTGTATGTGCGTCAGTCTACAAATTCTAAATTATAACATATTTAGGTCCCTTAGTAATTTTTGTGATTTATTACCATTTAGCCCCTCTTCATCGTAAAATTTTGCATGCTCAATAGTCCAAATTAAATAAAACATTATAGGTGATAGATATATGACCTACTGTTATAGCTTATTTGTCTCATTATTATTTTATTAATATTTTAAATTCTTCAAAGATTTTAACAACTTTATTTTATATTTAACACAAATTTTAATATGAAAATAAAATTTATTTTACGTCTTATACACTGTTTAATATTAAAATAATTTTATATCTCATCAAAACTATAAACTAATATATTTTCTCTTTCATAACATCCAAAAATAACTTTTAAACTAATTGAGCAAACCATCAGCCTCAATGACACAAGTACTGCTGCGATTTAAAATCCATAGACTAATGTTCAAAAATCTTAATTTAAGATTTCAAAAACTTAAGTATTATGATTTAAAATTTATGAACTAGCATGAAAAAAATCTAAAATCTTGGACAGCCATAGGCAATTTACCCTTAAGTTGTGGAGGCTTACGTGGTGTTAGTACCAGGGGAATTCGACTACAGACGCAGGGCGAAAAGCTGCCTCATGACGAAAGGAAATTGACGAATAACTCTTAGTGAAGTACTCATGATGAACTTTCGACGCACTCAAGTACAAGGACCCCATGCTACTTTTAAGAAGTATGCATGGTTTGTTTGTTCGATCCGTATATTTCATACAAGCAAGGACACGACACCCTGACCCGGTAGCCATCACTAGCGTAAAGCTAGCTAGAAACAGAGGCCATTCCTTTGAAATAACTATCCATAGATAAAGTTAGATCGTAAAATCTCATTGTAATAAGGAAAATGAGATAAATCAATTGGACTCTCCCTTCTCCTCTCCCTTCTCCTTTTTTCTTTTTCCTTTACAGCTCAACTTACAGTAAAAAGAACATAACAATCTAGTGAAGTTTTTGAAAGCCGCCGATAGAATAGCGCCATGATTTTCTGCTTAGTCGGTTTCTATATAAAAAGTCTTTTTTTACCTTTCACTGATTTTCGGCATCAACACTAATAATAAATTGACTAACAGAATGATCATCAATACAAATATAACAAATATATTTACACAATATATTAAGCAAAAAGGCTTAATTATATAATATATGATCTGTACACTGATTCTAGGAAATTGTTCCAGCGGAAATTGTTCCAGCGGCTGGGTGAGTACGGCGGTCGCCGTCGACGATCACTTAGGTGAGCGCCACCTCTCCGTTTATCTTCTTCCTCTCCTCTCTCTGCTTGTTTGTTGATTTGTAGTACCTGACGTATAGCACTAACTGTGCAGTGAACGACAGCCCCAGGCTGTTGGGAATCTGCCAAATAATTGTATATCATCAATATTCATATTATGATACGCAATATATATACATACATATACAAATATTTGAATGTGATATAATTCCAGTTTATATCAATATTTTTTATTGATCTAATTCAAACTTATATACATGTATATATATATATATATATAGAGAGAGAGAGAGAGAGAGCTACAATGATGTAAATATCGAAGCGGATAAGGGCGTAGGCAGTCCAGCAGAGGCCACTAAGGAAGGCAGCCACCGAGAGGTAGAGAGGCATGTACTCTACACTCTTCGTCTGAACCACCATTTTCTGCATTCACGCACGAAATTCAAAGCAGTCACCCAACTTAATTATTATTAATTTTTTTAATTTCACCTTGACATCACAATTTTATTTAATTCTACTTAAAAATTATGACGATAAATAACATCATTTGAACTCAAAATTTTTTTATTCTCAGATAAACTCATTCCCAATTAAAACTAGGAGAACACCATGGCTGCACAATCTATCTAATTACTACTTATAGAAGGATTACTGTTGCATGATCCTAATAGTTGGGTGCCTCGAAGAGATTAAGGGGTGTTTCATTCGATGTTATCTTGGTGTTATATTGTATAATGTTTTATCGTGATATCTCGATTATATCTCGATTTGATCTTTTGACTAATAATTTAATAATCTAATTGAAGATTCTTTATAGAAGTTATTAAACTAAACAACTACCTTCTCTAGATAACATAACATAACGTTAACATAACATTGAACCAAACGCCTCCTAAAATTAATTAAGAATTTTTATGTGGCCCTTTCTATCATTTAAAAAAAATCAACTTCTATTTTTATAATACTATTACCACTAAGAAATTCTAATTATTTTCAAAGCTTATAATCATTTACGATGATTTAAAAATTAGGCATGATATTAGCATTATTGGAACCTCACACTCGTGAAGAGTGGATCCACGTTATGCTTAAGGAGTGCAGTTAATGCAGCTGCATGTCCTAAGTTCTTTGAAATGTTTATAACATAATAATATTATTAATTAATTAATTGTAAATTTTGTATTACATTTCTTCATTGCACTTAGGCTTTCACTTAATTAGTACTTTTAACAAAAAAGAAACTTGTTAACATTTTTAAAAATTTTTGTTATATCATTAATTTTCATATAAGTAAAAATCTTATGTAACAATTCTTAGTAAAATTAAATTTGAATTAAAATTAAAATT
This sequence comes from Apostasia ramifera, assembly GCA_019297695.1. Lineage (NCBI taxonomy): Eukaryota > Viridiplantae > Streptophyta > Magnoliopsida > Asparagales > Orchidaceae > Apostasia > Apostasia ramifera. The sequence continues at coordinate 135,923 of JAEMOT010000826.1, forward strand.
TTTTGAGTCCCTTATAATAATATATTAATTAATAAGAATATATTAATTTTAAAAACTTTAAATTTTAAAAGAAGTAAAATTTTTTGTGTTCCTTTGACATGCGTGTATGTGCGACATTTAAATAAAATTGATTTATATATATATATTAAAAATTATTTAAAATACAAGAAAAAATATTTTTTAATATTAAAATTTATATATCATTAAATATAATATAATTTTTAATTATATTTATTTTTAATATGAAGAAATGTTTTTGGGCATGACTATAAAACAATAGACTTTTCAGCATGAACAATATATCAATTATCCATTTAAAATAAAATTTAGGTAAATTGAAATTAGGTTCCAAGATGTTTTAAAATTTTTATATGTTAGTCCACAAATTTTTAAATCAAAGCCCTTAAAGTTCATGGGGCTTAATTAGAATTTTTGCATGTGCGCAATTCTAAATTATAACGATATTTAGGTCCCTTAGTAATTTTGCGATTTATTACCATTTAGGCCCTCTTCATCATAAAAATTTACATGCTCAATAGTCCAAATTAAATGAAACATTATCGGTGATAGATATATGACTTTTACTGTTATGGCTTACTTGTCTCATTATTATTTTATTAATATTTTAAATTTTTTAAAAATTTTAATGACTTTATTTTATATTTAACATAAATTTTAATATTAAAAATAAACTTTATTTCACATCTTATACACTGTTTAATATTAAAATAATTTTATATTTTATTAAAATTATAAACTAATATATCATCCAAAGTAATCTTTCAACCAATTGAGCAAATTATCAACCTCAATGACACAAGCACTGCTATGATTTAAAATCCATAGACTAATGTTCAAAAATCTTAATTTAAGATTTCAAAAACTTAAGTATTGCGATTTAAAATTTATGAGCCAGCATACAAAAAACCGAAAATCTTGGACAGCCATAGGCAATTTACCCTTAAATTGTTTGATAAAATTTGATTCTGTTCGACTTTTTTTTTTTTGAAATTCGGCCGTAGCCTGTAATACTATAACAGTAAAAAAGATACATCAGGTACAAAAGGTTCGATCCTTATTGAGAATCGCACAAAAATCGAGTGGGAGGGACATGCCCCTGCGCCACTCTGTATTATCTAAACAAGAAAAGGAAGCAACAAAATCTGCCGCTCTATTAGTGGCTCTGTAAACATGAGATATCCTATGTGCCTTAAAGGCATCAAAAAGAGCAGAGATCTAGGCCATGGTCCAGTCAGAAGGATGTCCTCTGGCTGTCCGATGAAAGTCCGCAATGGTGATGACTGAGTCACCCTCTATCCAAATCCCGTCCGCCGTATCCGCCCACTCCTGGGCGGCTGTCAACGCGATGAGCGCTCCCGTCGCTTCTGCTGTCAGAGTGGCCTGGGTGTAGAGCTTGGAGCCTGCTGCTAGGAGGAGGTTGCCACAGTGGTACCGCACAACTTCGCCCGCACCTGCTGCGCCATTCTGTTTAACGGAGCCGTCAAAGTTCACCTTAATCCATCGTGGGGGTGGGGGATCCCAATGGGAAGCAGAGGGGTAATAACAACCTTGAACGCTGTTGGGATCCCAGTTCCTCACGTTGGATGAAGATTGTTCTTGGGCTTCGCTAAAATGAACAAGTGCAGCGATTACTCTAGGCAACGGAAAGGGTTTGTTGTGGATGCGACCATTGCGAGCTCTCCAAGAGTGGTACAAAGCCGCCACCATTTTAATTGCCTGAGGGTCAGCTGCATTCTTTTGGACTCGTGACTGCAGGTTACCAAGGAAAAGCTTCAACAATTGAAAATTGCGAGCAGAAGGTGGTAGATTTCCCTCAGCCAAAGCAGCCACCGTTTCTGAATGCGCAGCTGCAGCAACTGCAGGAATGCATCCCGTTGCTGCGGCTGCAGGAGATGCTGCAGCAGCGATGGCAGCAGCAGCAGCAGCAGCAGAAGAATGTGCAGCTGCTGCTGTTGTAGCAATAAATTCTGTTCGACTTATTGTTGCATCTAGATCCACACCAGTGCGTTTGGAGCGTACACGTGGAGGCTTACGTGATGTCAGTGCCAGGGGAATTCGACGACAGACGCAGGGCGAAAAACTGCCTCACGACGAAAGGCCATTGACGAATAACCCTTAGTGAAGTACTCATGACGAACTATCCACGCGCTCAAGTACAAGATCCCCATGCTACTTTTAAGAAGTATGGTTTGCCTGTTCGATCTGTACATTCTATACAAGTAGGGCCATGATACCCTGACCCGGCAGCCATCACTAGTGTAAAGCTAGAAACAGAGACCATTCCTTTAAAGTGACTATCCATGGATAAGTTTAGACCATAAAATCTCATTGTAATAAGGAAAAAGAGGATAAATCAATTGGACTCTCCCTTCTTCTTTCCTTTTTCTTTTTTTCTTTTTCCTTTATAGCTCAACTCATTGTAAGAAAAATATAACATTCTAGTGAAGTTTTTGAATGCCGCCAATAGAATAGCGCCGTGGTTTTCTGCTTAGTTGGTTTCCACATAAAAAATCTTCTTTGACCTTTCCTTTGACTGATTTTCGACATCAACGCTTATAATAAATTGACTAACAGAATGATCATCAATACAAATATAACAAATATATTTACACAGTATATTAAGCAAAAAAGGCTTAATTATATAATATATGATCTGTATACTGATTCTAGGAAACTGTTCCCGCTGCTGGGCGAGTACGGCGGTCGCCGTCGACGACCACGTAGGTGAGCGCCACCTCTCCGTTCATCTTCTTCCTCTCTTCTCTCTGCTTCTTCGTTGATTTGTAGTACCTGGCGTATAGCACTAACTGTGCAGTTGTGAACAGCAGCCCCAGGCTGTTGGGAATCTGCCAAATAATTATCATCAATATTCATATTATGATACGCAATATATATACATATAAAAATATTTGAATGTGATATAATTCCAGTTTATATCAATATTTTTTATTGATCTAATTCAAACTTATATATATATATATATATATATGTATAGATAGATAGATAGATAGAGAGAGAGAGAGAGAGAGTTACAGTGATGTAAATATCGAAGCGGACAAGGGCGTAGGCAGTCCAGCAGAGGCCATTGAGGAAGGAAGCCACTGAGAGGTAGAGAGGCATGTACTCCACGCTCTTCGTCTGAACCACCAATTTCTGCATTCACGCACGAAATTCAAAGCAGTCACCCAACTTAATTATTATTAATTTTTTTTAATTTCACCTTGACATTACAATTTTATTTAATTCTATTTAAAAATTATGACGATATATAACATCATTTGAACTCAAAAATTTTTGATTCTCAGATAAACTCATTCCCTATTAAAACTAGGAGAACACCATGACTACGCAATCTATCTAATTGCTGCTTATAGAGGGAGTACTGTTGCATGATCCTAATAGTTGGGCTCCTCAAAGAGATTAAAATTAATTAAGAATTTTTATGTGGCACTTTTATCATTTAAAAAAAATCTACTTTTTATTTTTATAATACTATTATCATAAAGAAATTCTAATTATTTCCAAAGTTTATAATCATTTACGAGAATTTTAAAATTAAGCATGATATATATTAGCATTATTAGAACCTCACTCTTGTGAAGAGTAGATCCAAGTTATGCTTAAGGAGTGCAGTTAATGCAGCTGCATATCCTAAGTTCTTTGGAATGTTTATAACATAATGATACTGTTAATTAATTAATTGTAAATTTTATATTACATTTCTTCATTACACTTTGGCTTTCACTTAGGGGGCGTTTGGTTCAGTGTTATCTCAATGTTATGTTATGTTATCTTTAGAAATTAATTATTTGGTTTAATGACATCTTTAAATAACATTATAATTAATTACAAAAATGCCATTACATGATGACATCTAGATGTCACTCCAAATTGAGCGATATCTCAAGATAACACCATCAATTTGTCATTATAATGCCAATAACTTCCAACTAAATAAAAATAATTTAGATAGCATTGATATTTTCTAATATCATAACATTGAACCAAACAAATGTCTATTGATGAATAACAATGACATTTAGATAACATGACATCTAAATAACATTGATATTGAGATAACACTGAACCAAACGCCCCCTTAATATTTTTAAAAAAATTTGTTCTATCATTAATTTTTATATAAGTAAAAATCTTATATAACAACTCTTAGCAAAATCAACTTTGAATTAAAATTAAAATTTTTTGAGTTCCTTATTATAATATATTAATTAATAAGAATATGTTAATTTTATAAATTTTAAATTTTACAAGAAGTAAAACTTGTATTATATATATATATATATATATATATATATATTAAGAAAAAGCTCTTATTAATTATTATAAATATTTTATTTAATTAACTTGCCATTAATTTGAAGTGGAATCAAACTCAAATCAAAATGAATCATACCATGACGGAGAGTGGCGCGATGTACATGACGACGCAGAAGATGACGCAAAAGATGCCAACGACGAGGGATCGGTCTTTGTGGGTGTGGAAGACGGTGAGGACGACGGCGGCGACGGCACCGACAAAGGCCACGTCGCTGGCGAACATGAGAGCAGCATTCCGACGCTTGGGGCCGGCGGAGTAGAGGAGGTAAAGGAAGACGTAGCAGAGCTCGATGGCGGTGCCGGCGCCGTTGATGGTGAGGACGAGGATGCTGTTTGGGTGGACGAGGGGGAGGCCGTAGAGCACCCACAGCATGCAGTTGAGCAGCGTCGCCACGTAGGGGAAGACGGAGAACTCCTCCACCGATTTCTTCTTCCAGATCTTGTGGAAAGTCGGCCTACAATTAACACGAAAAATATTGTTTAGTTATTGATGAGGCAAAAGCTTATCTCTGGGGTACATGATGGAGCTTACAATGGGGACAAGAAGAGGCAGAGGGAGATGACGTTTCCGGCGATGCCGACGGCGGTGCGGATTTCGCCGGTGGAAACCATGGCTTCTGTACGTATGCGTTCAGTTGCTGAAGGGATCTGATGGAATAATCAGCGTCATATATGAAGATGGAGGAAGCGCAATAAATGTGGGTTTATAGAGCGATGAGTTCTATTTCCTCAACTTTCTCTCTATCCACTGTTTCGCTCCCTCCGTCTCTTCTCTTTCTGCGTACGCTGGGAGCAGGACGTACGTTTGCCATACGTCGGGCTGCCACTGAGTCAAGAGTTTGAGGAGCAATATATGCAACTGGGTCCCTAATGGTTCGTGGTCCAATCGCGCGCAGCCACATGAGAAGGGGTGAGAGCGACTATCCAATTTTGAGCCGAGCCAGGAGCATTTCAAGCTTGATTCCTTTAAATTTAATTTAAATTTGAGCTACTCATTTTAACTTTAAGCTGGCTAAAATCTTAATCGAGTCAACTCAAGTTCTTTAAAAATTATTTTTTCATAAAAAGAACAATCTGCTAAAATTTAAATTAGATTAATCATATCCACAATATCACTTAATAGATATCCAAACTACAACCAACAATACTTATGTACAACCAATACATAAGTATGATACATGACTAATAAATTATTTATAGTTAAAAAAATTGGGGTAATTCGATCCGGCTATATATGGCTCGTGGCTCAATTCAATAAACTCGAACTAAATATCGATCCAAACAATGGCCAACTATCAATTTTCGAGCCACTCTCACCCTGGCCTAGTTACAACTCAAAATTTAATTTTTTCGTAAATATTGCAATAATATAATTGTTACATCTGGATTCGCGCCACCCTATCTGGAGTGTACACGTGGAGGCTTACTTGGCATTAACATCACAGGCTTTTAGCAGCAAACAAAGAAGATACCACGCCAAACAGCAAGTGTCAAAGAGACCAAACCGAAAAGATCACATCGAACTAACAGACGACATATGAGGTACAGAGGACTATGTCGCTTTTAAAGAGTTATGATCCTCCATGCCCCTCAAATAGTATTGTCCGTACACCTGGCAGTTGAGGCCATGGCGTGACCACCTAGCAGGTATTGCTAGTCTGACACCAAAGATGAAGTTCATTTCGTTGAAGTGATCCCAGGGATTAAATTAGGGTATAAAAATCGGATTGTAACAGGAAAAAGGGGATCTTTTTTCTTCGTTTCTTCCTCAAGTTCTCAATTCTCTCTCTGACTGTAATTTCATTGCTTTACATTAGTAAAAACCTTGGAAGCCTCCTCGAAAGGAGCCGTGATTTTTCTGCTCAGTCGGTTTTCCACGTAAAAAACACTTTTGGTTCTTCTGGTTGTTTTTTGTCACAACAATTTGGTGCCCTCACGCCGGATCGAGCTTGATCCCTTCAACCACCCATGGAAGACACTTATGGCGAAAACCACTCACCACCTGGTGGACAGCAGACAGCGCCCCTGCCCTAGAACAACCCTGCCACAAACAATTGACAGCTCCAAATCTTGACAAACGCAGTGGCTACACTTTCCCAGATGATGAACACCTTTCTCGCCAACTTTCCAGCTCTCCTTCAGCAGTAGAGGCCTCTCCCTCTAGCACTTCCTCTCGAAGGCTTGCTTCCACCTCCAATTGCGAAGCGCCTCGAACTACCCCCCGAAGAGGCTAGCACCCAGGCTGCCGCCAAAAGCCGACCCGAGGTATATCCCCCGGCCCCCCCAGTGGATACTATCTTCTCGCCTGTCATAATCGCGGCGCCGGCGCCTCGCGCCTACTAGGCCCCCAGGGTCGGCGATTATGACAGCCTCACCGACCCGGCCCAGCACGTGAAGCGCTTCGAGAACGCCCTGGCGACGAGCGATCCTATCTCAGATGCGTACAAGTGTCACCTATTCCAGAATACTCTGATGGGCTTGGCGCTGGACTGGCTCGATGAAATCCCCCAAAGCTCCGTCCAAAACTTCACGCAATTTCCCGAGCAGTTCCGCACTAGATTCGGAACATCGAGGACCACGTCTCGAACAATCCACGAGCTCTGGCAGATAAGGCAGGCCCCTGATGAGTCCCTGCACAACTCTATACGTGGATTGGTCATCAAAGATGAACGCGGAGACGAAAAACACTATCGACGACAGATCAACTATGATCTTCGTTCATAGTATTTTGTCGGAGGAGTTATACGACTCCTTCGTCGCGACATGCCGAAGACACTGATGGAGGCAAGGACTCAAGCCGAAAAGCGAATCCATCTAGAACCGTCAAGGTGGTGACAGATCAACCCCTCCGGAGAGTACTCCACTCACCCGAAATCTCCAGAAGATTGCAGAAATGGGCTGTGGAGCTCTCCGAGTTCAACATTGATTTCCTCCCCAGATCCGCCACCAAGAGCCAGGCGCTCGCCGAATTCATTGCCAAACTGACAACAACCGAACAGCCTGAACTCCGGAGAAATGACAACCCTGGATCCTTTATGTCGAGGAGCCTCCGGTAAACGCATCCAAGGAATCGACATTGTCCTCACCAGTCCTAGGGGAGTTCGACTCTAGAGGTCAGGAAAAATACATTTCCCCATCATGAACAATCAGGCTGAGTATCAAGTCCTCATTGCTGGGCTCAAATTCGCCAAAGGCCTCGGAGTGTGACACTTCCATATCTACAGCGACTCAAAACTAATAGTGAACCGGCTAAGAGGATTCTATCAGACGAAGGACGAAGTACTCAAGAGATATTTTCAGCTTGCCAAAAATCTCCTACAATATTTCGCACAAGCCCCCCTGTTTCACATCCCCCGTGAGATGAATTCATTGGCGGATGAATTGGCCAAGGAAGAAAAAGATAACGCACTGAACATCCTGTCCCCCGCCTTTGAAGACCCTGAAATTTTCGATATTGACTCTAACCCCGAAAGCTGAATGGATGGGATCCAGTATCATCTCCAGACAGGCGAGCTCTTAGGCGGCATAAGGCCCGCAAGCTCTAGGTAAAGGCCGCCAGATACATCTTATCCCAAGGGCAACTGTTCAGGAGATGCTACTCTTTGCCCTTGGCAAAGTGCATCTGTGAGGAGAACTCAAAAACCATACTCGAATAGATCTACGTTAGAGACTACCGAACCCATGCCGCCAGACAAAATCTCGCCCTATAAGTCTTGCGCCAGGCGTGTGCGCCGTCTCATTTTTCCCCAACGATCACATCACGAGTTTCACGAATTCCAAAAAGGCGCAATTCATTAAATCCTTTCCCTTTTACAAATTACTGTTCAGAAAAAAAATAGAGAGAAAAGACAACATTCTAAGGAGAAAGCCCAAACTCCGGCTCCGCAAGGAGACCCCAAACAGCTCGAGCAAACTCCTTTCGGCGACGGTTCCCTTCCTCCAGCTCTTCGACTGGGGCCACTAGATCGCCCTCTCCTTCTTCAGTCCCTCGATCTCTAATATCAGGTTTGATAGTTCTGTAACGATATTTACCTTAATGTCGTTTTAGGAATTCCAACAATTGTTTACAATGTCAGCACCGAACACGATGTTTGGTCTCATTTACGTCGACCGCCACCATTCAACTGAATTCTTTTAGTGAGACTAACAACATCACCATTTTCTTTATCACTTCCGATCGATGTGTCTCTCTTCTAGCTAACAAAGAATAGCAAGTTTCTAATCTCTCGTAGCCGATCAGCTAGTTCCCAACTGCCCAACAGATCAGGAATCCACATCATTTTCTTACTACTAGTGACGGCCTTCTTGAAACCGGTAATTGTAATTTATTTCAACTTATAACCTGCAAGCCACTACTTTATCTCGCCTATAAAATAATCCTCTAGAGCTACTATAAAGGAAATAGAAAATTGAGAGAAAAATCAAGTGATCAAGCATTTTGTACTTCTTTCTTTTCCTAAACCTTCTCTCATATTGGTCCTTGGACCAACCTCTTTTTTAAGCTATAGTGAAAACTTTTTTTTTGACTCCCAGATAGATGTAAGGGAATTAATTCCAAAATCATCTTACACTTGATATGCTCTTCTGTATGATTTTTGGCACTCCAGTGCTCATAATTCTGATAGAGAACTTTACGTGCCATTAATTTTTAGAACTCTGTACATCTCCGTCAACGCATATAATACACATATGCATCCATGTTCAGCTAAATGAATTGAAGCAAAATTTTATTTAGTTGATAGACCACAAACTACTTTAGTCGCATGTTTTTTTTCCATAAAAAACAAGTTTGATCTTGGCATTTAAAACAAAAAAAAATTAAGATAGAATCATATAAAAATTAAAAATTTAATTACGTCCATATTGTAGAGTTTGTAACATATGAACCAGCGGATGATTGACTCGATCTAGGTTTGATTTGAGTCAACATGGGATGGCTGAGCAGACCCAAATTTGGACTTTGGACTCACACGCCTGTATTTATTGCGTTACAAGCTGGCTAGCCAGGGTTTATATTTATAAGGCACAAATCATGCATTTTTTTTATAAAGCGATATTTCTAAACTTTTTCTAATTCTGAATTTCTTTTTTTTCGTTCATATATATGAAAATTTAAGGGCCACAGATTTATTTAAAGAACATTTTTTCTTAATTAATCAGATGACAATATATATATATATATATGTTGCATCTGGATCCACACTCCATCATCTGGACCGCATACGAGAAAGCTTACGTGGCATCAACGGCACGAGTGCTCGACGTCGAACATAAGAAAGTATCACTTCGAACAACAGACGCCGAAGAAATCGAGACAAACAACAGGGACCAGAACTCAGCTCAGTTTCCAACCATAACGTTGCAATTGAGCGCTTCAGTTTCAGTTTTGTGCTGAAATCCAGCTTCAATATTTAGATTCAATTAAATTTTTCAAACTCTGCTCTGTAGTGTACTTCACTCACTTCCAAATTAATTTTTCAACCGCCATTGACTCTGGGAAAACAAAAAACTTATATAATCGATCTCATGTAATAGAATAAAAGCCCGATGGTAGTTGTTATTGTTATTGTAATAGTTGACATAGAGGGCAGAGTTTCCTCCTTGATGGAACTTGTTTAATTATGATCTTCATTAGTCTCTATAATATTCTGTACATCTTAGATGTAAATGTATGATTTATTCTGATTTTTGAAAATTGTCATGCACTAAGAGGCTAAGTAAATCTACACCAGTGATCTGTGCAGAATCTCCTCCTAGATATTTCACGCCAATTTACCTCCTAAATCCTTAAGATCCTCTTCTTAATTTTTTCTTTTTCTCCTCCTCCTCCTTACATATAAATGTACATAAAGAGGTATAATTACCATTTTACCAATTATTAGTTGATTTTCCTTCTTCTTTTTTGTTTTGGATAATCTAACTCAATCTCATCTTCACCTTCAATAAGATAGTTAGGCACATCGTTGGAGTTATCGTACATCATTGTAGGCAAGCTTTTGTGAATCCAAATGTCTCTTTTTGATTAACATCATTTCTATTATCATCCATCAAAAAAGTAGGATTGCAATAGCCTTTAAAGTTACTCCACTGTTTTGAACAACTCTTTCATCTCGTTCTCTTGTAGAAAATTGATAACCATTAATAATATATTCATCATACTTAATTCGTCTCTCTTGCAAGCTTGAGTTGCTGGTGTAGGCGTGCGTAGGAGGCGTGTGAGTGTTGGAGGCAGTAAGCATCGGAGACGGGCGCACATGTGTGGTGCTGGAGGTGAGTCTCAGAGTGGGAGAGGGTGCAAAGGTGATTGGGTTGTCCGGGAGGGATTAGAACATGATAGCAGTTTATTTTTTTTAAATAAAAGATAACTAGGTTCTTTTAAGAATTCTCACTCAAGGCTAAATCTCGCCCTTTTTCTTTCTATAATATAGACCATTTAACCCATATTTAGGCTCTAATAAATCCCAAATATCATTTTATTTAACAATAACAACCTCCTATTATAATGCAAGATAATCTTATTTATATAGATACCAAAATAATACAAAAAAATAAAACTAAATGCAATAAATAAATTTTCAAATACAATCAACTAAATATAAAATATTTAATAGGAGAAATATGATAAATCTTTATCCTTTTAAGTCTACTCCAAATCTTTAATTGATATCAATCATTTAAATTAGCATTATATCATTCCAAATCAGCTTAAATCTAAATCTATAATCAGGATCGAGCAAATCTGGAATTAATTAAATACAGACTTTCATAGTGTCCCCACCAAGTACTCCAAAAATGAAACCAGTCACCCTAGGTTTTTAAATGACCTGAGCATTATGTGAGTAGCTTTATGTGTAGTCTATTAAGAGTTCATTCATATTCAGTTCACTAATATTAATAGACAAACTTGAATATAAATTTAAAAGTTAATACTATTCATATGAAGTTCATAAACACGTTTCATTAATTATAAGATTCGATATAATGTTCTTTTAGAGCTCTATTAATTGTTTATTTAGAGATTTTAGTATATCTTACCTATTAATTAGAAAAGAATAAATTTATGAATTTTGAATTAGTGTGATGATGAGTTTGTTCATGAACACATTGATGTTTTTATAATTTGTGTTTAATAATTCAAATGTATATGAGCTTGTTCGTGAATAAATTAGTGAGCTCTTTCACGAATCAAGCATGAACCAATCCCAAACTTATCTTTATATTCTCCAACCAAGCTTAAAAGAAGCTCAAGCTTTAGTAAATAAGCTTGAACTTGAATAATCAGACCACTATTAAGTTCAATTTCGGTTTATTTGCATCCCTAACTCAACCACCACAGTAAACACCCAATGGATGACAGAAAACAATAAACAGGCATAACAACTCAAGATATGTTTAACTATATGTAAAGGACATAGTTACAATAATTGTTTAATAAGTTGATTAATTATAATTTTAAGTTTTATTCATTAGATTATTTAGTGAATTGAATTTTATTTTGCTGGATATATAACACAGTTAATTTTAAATAATAATTAATTTGTTAGTTAGTTATTAGAAAATTGTGACACTGCTCAACTACCAAATAAGCAGCTTCTTAAAAGCATAAATATGTGTGGCTGCCAAAAACGCATGCATGTATCCTCTTATAAACAATCTTCTATGCAGGGATAGCTGTAGCATTTAATGAATCAACAACACCAGCTCCAAATTTTGCTAAGGGGCACTCACAGCAGCAGCTGGTTCTGTTGCTTTCTCAAGTAAATATATCTAATATACTTTCTAGGGTCTGATGACTTTGTTCCAATTCCCAGAAAGCACAGTATTATTTCTAGTAAGCATGCCTGTGAATAGTGTACCTGTTGCTGGAGGAAATTTTATCTTTTCAAAAACTAGGAAAATATCTTTAGAACGAAAATTTTTAGTTTATTTAGAGATATCTGTATGATAGGAAATAAAGTTAGTTTTTTTTATGTTAATAGCCGTATAAGATATTGTCTGTGTAAAATATAATATAAAATTAATTTTTTAATTATTTAAGGTGGGGTTGAAAAGGTCTTGCTGGTCATCACTCCTTTAGCTTTATACCAATTGCAGCTTTAATATATTGGTTTACTATAAATCCATCTCCTTGAGCACCTAAGATTTTTTTTTGGTATAAACTTTTATATGTAACTAGAGTTTTAAGTTTTATATGTAACTAGAGTTTTAAGTATAGAACTAATATATAAAGAAGATAGCTCAATGAACAAGGACACAACTAGCATTCGAAAAAAAAATATTTAATCGAGCAACAATGATATCAATATCACATTGTTCTGAGATTTTCGTTGTACTTGTTTAGTTCATACTAGTAGTTGTGCTCAGTCAAATTTTCTCATATATGACGTGTTAGACGTCACCAGCACAACAATTCGTGCAGTTCAGATATATTGGCGCAGCTGACATCAGTTTTGATTGTTTTGTTCTTTCTTTGTCTAGTCGTTGTAGTTTGGTTTGTCGTCAGTTTATTACTTTCTAGTTTGTTTGCCTCTTTCGTCTTCTTTAACCATAGTTGTTCTAGTTCAACTTCCTTAATTTTTAAGTTCAACATTTCCAGTATGATATAATTCATCTATATATAGGTATGGTATTTAATTATCTCTCTTTGCTTCATGCTTTTGAGCTTTTTTGATATGCGCGTACGCTGTGAGATTTAAATAAAATTGATTTATATAAATATATATATATGTTAAAAATTATTTAAAATTCAAGGAAAAATATTTTTTAATATTAAATTTATATATAATTAAATATAATATAATTTTTAATTATATTTATTTTTAATATGAAGAAATGTTTTTGGCCATGACTATACAACGGTAGCCATTTTAGCATGGTTCTGACGAATCCAAACTCTATATCAATTATCCATTTAAAATAAAATTTAGGTAAATTGTAATTTGGTTTCAAGATGTTTTAAAAATTTTATACGTTAGTCCACAAATTTTTAAATCAATGCACTTAAAAGTTCATGGGGCTTAATTAGGATTTTTGCATGTGCGTCAGTCTACAAATTCTAAATTATAACGATATTTAGGTCCCTTAGTAATTTTGCTATTTATTACCATTTAATTAGCCCCTGTTCATCATAAATTTTTACATGCTCAATAGTCCAAATTAAATGAAACATTATAGGTGATAGATATATGACCCACTGTTATAGCTTATTTGTCTCATTATTCTTTTATATTTAACATAAATTTTAATATTAAAAATAAATTTTATTTCACATCTTACGCACTATTTAATACTAAAATAATTTTATTTCTCATCAAAACTATAAACTAATATATTTCTCTTTCATAACATTCAAAAATAACCTTCCAACCAATTGAGCAAACCATCAACTTCAATGACACGACTATGCTATAATTTAAAATTCATAGACTAATGCTCAAAAATCTTAATTTAAGATTTTAAAAATTTAAGTATTACGATTTAAAATTTATGAACCAACACTCAAAAAACCTAAAATCTTGGACAGCCATAGGCAATATAATTTACCCTTAAATTGTTTGATAAAATTTGATTCTGTTCAACTTATTGTTGCATCTGGATCCGCACCGATACATTTAGAGCGTACACGTGGAGGCTTATGTGGTGTTAGCGCCAGGGGAATTTCACGACAAACGCAGGGCAGAAGGCTGCCTCACGACGAAAGGCCATTGACGAATAACCCTTAGCGAAGTATTCATGACGAACTATCCACGCACTCAAGTACAAGACTCTCATGCTACTTTTAAGAAGTATGGTTTGTCTGTTCGATCCGTATATTCCATACAAGCAAGGCCACAACACCCTGACCCGGTAGCCATCACTAGCGTAAAGCTAGAAACAAAGGTCATTTCTTTGAAGTGACTACCCATGGATAAGCTTAGACCATAAAATCTCATTATAACAAGGAAAAGGGTAATAAATCAATTGGACTCTCCGGTCTCCCTTCTCCTCTCCTTTCTCCTTTCTTTCTTTTTCCTTCACAGCTCAACTCACTGTAAGAAAAACATAACAATCTAACGAAGTTTTTGAAAGCCACCAACAGAATAGCGCCGTGGTTTTCCGCTAAGTCAGTTTCCACGTAAAAAGTCTTCTTTAACCTTTCACTGATTTTCGGCATCAACACTAATAATAAATTGACTAACAGAATGATCATCAATACAAATATAACAAATATGTTTACACAATATATTAAGCGAAAAGGCTTAATTATATAATATAAGATCTGGATTCTAGGAAACTGTTCCCGTGGCTGGGCGAGTACGGCTGTCGCCGTCGACGACCACGTAGATGAGCGCCACCTCTCCGTTCATCTTCTTCCTCTCCTCTCTCTGCTTCTTCGCTGATTTGTAGTATCTGGCGTATGGCACTAACTGTGAAGCTGTGAACAGCAGCCCCAGGCTGTTGGAAATCTACCAAATAATTATCGTCAATATTCATATTATGATACGCAATATATATATATACATATACAAATATTTGAATGTGATATAATTCCAGTTTATATCAATATTTTTTATTGATCTAATTCAAACTTATATACATGTATATATATATATATAGAGAGAGAGAGAGAGCTACAATGATGTAAATATCGAAGCGGATAAGGGCGTAGGCAGTCCAGCAGAGGCCGCTGAGGAAGGCAGCTACCGAGAGGTAGAGAGGCATGCACTCCACGCTCTTCGTCTGAACCACCATTTTCTGCATTAAAGCACGAAATTCAAAGCAGTCACTGTTAACACGTGGTTCCTGCGCTGCATCCTGGCCGAACACGTGGCGCCTGACAGGCCTGTACTTGATTGGTTATTGACTGACTCAGCTTCAGGTTTTGCAGGACTCTTGACCCAGGTCAAACATCGGGCACGAGGGTTCAACCTACCATCGTCCACGACGACCCAGGATTAAACTTCGTAACCTCGGGCACGAGGGAACGAGGTAACGCCTGTCACAATCAACTTCACCTAACCCCGTCGCTCTCCGTACGGGCGCTCCTTCCAAACGGAGGTACCGGCATTTAAAGCCATCATCCTCCTCGTACAGCTGCGGACCTCTCCGGTGACAGACAAGCGGCGCTCAGAGCTCATCCATCACTTTTCCTCCGGGAAACCAGGGTAGAGCTATGCACGTCAGCGGCTATAAAAACCACTGAACAGTCCTCCAGAAAAGGAAGAGACAGGACAAGAGGAGAAAAAAGGATATACATACAGAAAAACAAAACTCTCAGACAGGAGGGTTTTTTTCATTGTATCAGGACCCCAACTGAGGAGCTCCTTTCTTCTTCTTCTTCTTTCTCTTCTTCAATTTTTCTCAAAGCATTGTACAGCTTTCAGGGCTAGGCCTTTTTCCCATTAGTGAAACTTTTTCGCTGACCGACCGGTGGACGTAGGGGATTTCCTCCCTGAACCATCTTAAATCTCTGTGTGCTTTTCTGGTTGCTTGGGACTAAATCTTCTCCCTGAGCCTCTATTAACAGGCTCACCACCTCCTTTGCGCGCCGCCGTCTCCCGGAACTCTCTTTCTTTGGTGTTTCTTGGGATCCCCACATCCTACGTCAACAGTCACCAAACTCTGTAACTGAACGCATACGTACAGAAGCCATGGTTTCCACCGGCGAAATCCGCACCGCCGTCGGCATCGCCGGAAACGTCATCTCCCACGTCTTCTTCTTGTCCCCATTGTAAGCACCATCAAGTACCCCAGAGATAAGCTTTTGCCTCATCAATAATTAAACAATATTTTTCGTGTTTAATTGTAGACCGACTTTCCACAAGATCTGGAAGAAGAAATCGGTGGAGAAGTTCTCAGTCTTCCCCTACGTGGCGACGCTGCTCAACTGCATGCTGTGGGTGCTCTGCGGCCTCCCCCTCGTCCAGCCAAACAGCATCCTCGTCCTCACTATGAACGGCGCCGGCACCGCCATCGAACTCTCCTACGTCTTCCTCTACCTCCTCTACTCTGCCGGGCCCAAAAGGCGGAAAGCTGCTCTCATGTTCGCCGGCGACTTGGCCTTTGTCGGTGCCACTGCCGCCGTTGTCCTCACCGTCTTCCACACCCACAAGGACCGGACCCGGTTCATTCTGTTGATGGTGAGGACGAGGATGCTGTTTGGGTGGACGAGGGAGAGGCCGTAGAGCACCCACAGCATGCAGTTGAGCAGCGTCGCCACGTAGGGGAAGACGGAGAACTCCTCCACCGATTTCTTCTTCCAGATCTTGTGGAAAGCCGGCCTACAATTGACACGAAAAATATTGTTTAATTATTGATGAGGCAAAAGCTTATCTCTGGGGTACATGATGGTGCTTACAATAGGGACAAGAAGAGGCAGAGGGAGATGACGTTTCCGGCGATGCCGACGGCGGTGCGGATTTCGCCGGTGGAAACCATGGCTTCTGTAAGTATGCGTTCAGTTGCTGAGGGGATCTTATGGAATAATCAGCGTCATATATGAAGATGGAGGAAAAGCAATAATTGTGGGTTTATAGAGCGATGAGTTGTTCCATTTCTTCAACTTTCTCGAGAGCAAAGAGAAACCCACATATTTCTCTACTCAGGACCAATAGAGAGAAATATATAAATGTGGGTTTATAGAACATTTCTTAAACTATTTATAAATTATTAATTTCTATAAAAGGCAAATTACATCCAGGATTTTGAGTTTAACTCTTAATATCTCGCAGATCCACGTTTTTTAAATTATAACATCGGAGTTCCTGAATTTTAATAAATTATTAAATGAGTCTTTTTTTATTTTTTATTATTAAAATTTTTTAAAATTACCATGTTACCCCTGTCATTCTCTCTCTCCTCCGTATCGGGCGCAGGCCGTGCGACCGCCAGCGGTTCGGCAGCCCCGTGACCTGCCAGCAGCCGCGCGGCCTGCACGTGTGCGCTGGATCGGGAGGAGAGAGAGAAAGGCGGCCTCTCTCTCTCTCTCTCCTCCTGATCGATCCAGCGCAAGCACGCTGGCCACGCAGCCATGGCCCTCCCGCGTGTGCCGGATCAGGAGGAGAGAGAGAGTGGTAGGGGTAAAACAGTAATTTTAAAAAATTTTAAAAATAAAAAAATAAAAAGGACCCATTTGATAATTTATTAAAAGTTAAGGACCCGATGTTATAATTTTAAAAATATAAGTCTGCATGATATTAAACTTTAAACTAAGTAATCTAGGCGTAATTTGCCCTTCTATGAATTATTACTTTCTATAATTTATTTCTCTCATCATTAATAAATGCTCTCAATAAACCCACATTTTATTGCTCTCTATTCAGGACCACGTTTGCTATAAACCTACATTTCTTCAACTTTCTCTCAGAAGGTAGAGAAACCTACATTTCGTAAGCCCTATAACTGTAGGTTTAATTTTTGTGAGTAGGACGTACATTTGCAATACGTTGGGCTGCCACTGAGTCAGAGGAGAAATTATTGCATTCGGATGCCAATTAGAGGCCGCCATCCGGGTACACGTAGCAGCCTCTGATTGACATCCGGATAGTGCTACATCCGGATGCAATAATTTCTCGATCAGAATTTGAGGAGCAATATTTGCAACTGGCCCCTTAATGGTTCATGGTCCAATACATGACGAGGGGTGAGAGCTGCTATCCAATATTGAGCCGAGCCAGGAACATTTCAAGCTCGATTCGTTTAAATTCAATTTAAATTCGAGCTAACTCATTTTAATTTTGAGTTGGCTAAATCTTTAATCGAGTCAACTCAAGTTCTCCAAAAAATATTTTTTTATAAAAAGATCATCAGGCTAAAATTAAATTAAATTAATCATACCAACAAGATCACTTAATAGATATCCAAATTACAACCAACAATACTTATGTACAAGTAATGCATAAGTATATATGATAAATGACTAATAAATTATTTATAGTTAAAAAAATAGAGGTAATTTGATTCGGTTATGGCTCGTGGCTCAGTTTAACACACTCGAACTAAATATCGATCCAAACACTGGCCAACTATCAATTTTCGAGCCACTCTCACTGTGACTACTCTAGCCGTCACACTAAAATTTATCTGAGTTAGGATAGAAGAAAAATTAAATCAACAGCGGAAGAAAACTAAATAGATCAAATACTACTACAAGAGTTCACATTATTATATCTTAGAATAAATTAAACATCCAACTAAAGTAAAATGAAGCAGAACTACTAAAGTCTTAATCAAACACATAAGCAAATAGTCACTCTAAAGAAATAAAACTAATTCCTTTCTTGACTGATATTCTCCTCATTCCCGTGATTAAGTGCTCCAGTACCTGCCACATTAGTGACAGAGTCCATTAGAACAGACTCGTAGGTTATACACTAACAAAGGCTTTAAATAAAAATATTAATAATAATAATGATGATAATTATAATGACAATAATAGCATGTTAATATGATATAATAAGAATAACGAACAATTAAACGTATATAACATAGATTTGAATTAAGCTTGCATACAGGATAAAGAAATGGCATAGCATAGTGCGAATAGTACATATTAAATGAACATAATATAATTTGCATAGTAAGTACAACATCAGTATGTAAACAGAATCAATAAAAAATAGTAACGAGCAGATTTTTTTTATTAATTTCACTTTTATCTTTTGAGCCCGTGATTTCTCGTACTACGCCTCAGCTGCCTTTTACATCTATGGGGATCGTCACCCCCCATGAATAGCCCTCCGTAGGAATATCCAATGGACGTTGTCGCGCCAAATTTCATGTGAGAACCTCTAGTGAACATGTATCCATAGCAGACACGTATCTGCTTTGGGGATCGTCACCCCCTATGACAGTTGGAAACTACCAATGGACGTCGTCGCATCAAATATCATATATATCATATGCTCGAGCTAAGGCATGTGCGTAATCCCATAGAAATCACATTTAAATTTAATCCATTGTCGCATTAAAATTCTTGTATTATAATTTATTAAATTGGCAAGTTCATACACTTGCTTAAATATTAATTAGTCTCATCGAGTATGACAATAAGTCCGTACACTTATTTACTCACGCAATACCCATGCACTTGCCCTTCTCGTGAGTGTCACATTCTAGGAATAATTATCCAAAATTACAACAAAATCTCAAATCACTTATATATCATCATTTTTAATCATGTTTATAAACAGAATGATTTCAAGTTTACATTTCATGTTCAAACAAAGAATTAATATGTAATAATAGGTATTAATTATGTAATCTAATAATTAATTATGTTTAATATAGAAAATCACAAATGCATGGCATAAAATCTCCTATTACAATATTTTTAACTATATTTTTTAAAAACTAAATAACACTTAAAGTAATATGAAATGTTCATATGAGATTCAAATCCAAACTACAGTGAAATTCGAAATTTCTGCAATTCAAAAATACTCTCTTAATTCTCAATCTAGTTAATTTTTTAAATTTAAAACAACTGGAAATTTCTAATATCATGGAAATAAATTAAATTAATCATTCTTATTACAGTAAACATGGCAGTATTATAAAAATGATTTGCATATTAGAAACAGGAAAATTAAATAACAAGATCATGAATTCATCTCACAGTAAATTACAAAACAAAAGTATATAATATTGAGTCAGAATAATATATGAAATTATTTCACTGTTTAAACATTAGGTTAATTGAAATAATATCATGTAATTGCTTAAAAATTAACGATAATAAGAAAGGGAAATTTTTATATATTATTCCAGCGGTGATTGAATTTCTGAAATAAATATGTAATTATAAATTTATGAGCAAATTTAATAATAAATAAAATATGGAGACTAATAGCAAAATGATATTCACGCAAATCATACATCTAATCCATCGATTTAACATACAAAATCTACCTTTTCTCAAAATAATTTTTATATTCAGATATTTAATTTAAAATAGCAAATTTAGGATAAACCTACCTCGAATTCACTATAGTTCTAGATTTTCTTGAGATTCGGAGAGAAAGGATCGCTCCAAATTGCTAGATCCGATTTAAGACGTAAGAAAACGTGTAGATTGAGAAGAAAATGAAGAAGAATTGTCGATTTTGAAGGAGATCCGGCTTCTTTCTCTCTCCCACGCGTCTCTTTCTCTCTCTTCTCTCTAGGCCGGCGGCGGTTGTAGAAGGGTAGAGTTGAATCGGTGTTTTAGGGTGAGAAACTCTATTTCTTACTCTAAATCACAAACTGGGGGTATTTATATAATTTTTTCTAGCCTTAATTTAAGGAGGTAGTTATGAAAATTTAATGGGTAATTAAATTCATTAGATTTGAATTTTAAATAATCCGATTTAATTAAATTAAATATTAATTTTAGCCATTTTGAATTTTGAATCGCATAACAAATATTTAATATTTCATATATTTAATTTTAAATAATTAATTCCTCATGAATAAAAATTAATTTTATTATTATAAAATAAACTAATAAAAAATCTAATTTAAATTTTATCGGGACGTTACAATTGTGACGCCCGTAGCTGAGGAGGGAGGAGAGTGATCGCCGGGTGATGTCCTAAAAGAAAGGAATCACTGAGGCAAAGTGCGGTTCCTGGTAGGCTTCTAGGCCGAGTAATGAGTGGTGAGAGGGGCACAAGAATGAATCGTCTCACATCGAAAAGGGAGGAAGATCCTGAGCAGTATAAGTAGAAAACGTGATCTCAAATAGATGCATGCGCCTTTTGGGACAAAATCGTGAGGCTAATGATGGAAAACTTTATAGTTGAGCGTGCTTGGACTGGAATAGCACTGGGATAGATGATCTTGGGAAGCACTTAGTTTTTCTAAAATCAAAGCGGATAATATATCTACATATCCACAATGAGATCACGAGATGTTACACTCACCCTGGCCTAGTCACAACTCAAAATTTAACTTTAATTTAACACAATATTAATGTTTACATATAATTAACCATATCCTTCTAGATTTATTTTTATGTTCGCTTCTCTATAATCGTAAATATTGCAATAATATAATATTAAAAAATATTATAATAATAGCATTTCATCAACAAAATAAACCATAGTTAATGAAGCTTTAACCAAACAAACATGTAGAGCTAAAATAACAAGAGGGAGCAAAAGAGGTTCAATACAACACAACAGTTTATCAATGCAACGACCCTGCTCAACTCCAACGTTGGGCTCTCCCACATATGAGAGAGAGAGAGAGAGAGAGAGAGAGAGAGAGAGAGAGAGAGAGA
>JAEMOT010000826.1:157542-178730 GCA_019297695.1 Apostasia ramifera
AAAGGGATTGTAAATTTGGCCAATGTGAAAAATTATATATTAAATGATTATATTTACAATTTATTTGCATTTGATTTTAATTTTAAGTCTACACGTGGTATTTGAAAACTTTTCAAATTCTTTTTACTTACTATTATGCATGATACTCAAATATTAGGTTTAATAGTTTCATAACGATATTTACCTTGATGCCATTTTAAGAATTTCAACCATTGTTTACAATGTCAGCTCAGCACAAAAACATCAAACACGATGTTTGATCTTATTTGCGTCGCCCGCCACCATTCAACTGAATTCTGTTAGAGTGAGACTGATACATCAGCATTTTCTTTATCACTGTTCCGGTCGATGTGTTACCCTCTCTTCTAGTTAACAGAGAATAACAAATATTCAATTACTTGCAATCGATCAGCTAGTTCCTAACTGCTCAGTAGATTAAGAATTCATATCATTTTCTTGCTACTAGTAACGACCTTCTTGAAACCAGTAATTGTAATTTATTTTAACTTATAACCTACAAGCCACTACCTTGGCTCGTCTATAAAATAATCCTCTAGAGCTATGAAAAGGAGAAAAAATTGAGAGTAAAATCAAATAATTAAGCTTTTTGTATTCTTTTTTTCCTGAACCTTTATATTGGTTCTTGGACCAATCTCTTTTTTAAGCTATAGTGTTAACTTTTTCTATGACTGCTAGACGTAAGGAAATTAGTTCCTAAATCATCTCACATCTGGTATGCTCTTTTGTATAATTTTTAGTTCTCTAGGGCTCATAGTTCTAATAGAGAACTTTGATTTTTAGAACTTTGTCCTTCTCCGTCAACGCATATAATACATATATGCATCCATGTTCAGTAAATGAATTGAAGCTAAATTTTATTTAGTTCATAGACCACAAACTGCTTTACTCGCATGTTTTTTTTCAATAAAAAACGAGTTGATCTTGGCATTTAAAACAAAAAGAAATTATGATAGAATCATATAAAAATTAAAAAATTAATTACGTCCATATTGTAGAGTTTGTAACATATAAATCAGCGACAATAAAATAAAATAAAAAAACAAAACAAAAAAAACAAAACAGAACAAAACATATAAATCAGTGGATGATTGACTCGATCTAGGTTTGATTTGAGTCAACATGGGATGGCTGAGCTGACCCAAATTTGGACTTTGGACTCACACGCCTGTATTTATTGCGTTGCAAGCTGGCTAGCCAGGGTTTATATTTATAAGGCACAAATCATGCATTTTTTTTATAAAGCGATATTTCTAAACTTTTTCTAATTCTGAATTTTTTTTTTTCGTTCATATATATGAAAATTTAAGGGCCACAGATTTATTTAAAGAACATTTTTTCTTAATTAATCAGATGACAATATATATATATATATATATATATGTCTGTGTGCAGGTTGGACAACTATGACAATTAATTTTTTTGTTGTGCTAAAATTTTATTCAGGTTAAGAAATGGCAATTACGTGAAAATATGTGCAAAATCCTTATATACAACCCTATATAAGTTATGTAGGGTTGGCTTCGAATTAAATATTGAGCAAGCTGAGCTAAACTTAAAATTAAAATTTTCAATATTAAGTCAAATTTCATTCGAATCAAGCTTTCTCCTATGATGACTTTCTTCGAGAATTGTTTTTTTATGACCCAAACTTCTTCCTCCTCATTCTTACAAGGAATCCAAAAGACAAAAATTTAGTAGCAATTTTTGAGATCAAACAAATCCATCCCAAATAATTTCAAATTTCCATTTCACATTTCATTTTACTTTTTTAGCATCAACTTGGAATCTGAATTTTAGTGACAAATTAAGGCTAATCATGCTTCAGATTTCAGAACCAATAGTCTATATATTAACAGGCTTAGTGCTTGCAGTAATGAGTTGACATGAATCCTAACCCGTTGAGCTCAATACCATGAGCTGCTACACAAAACCCACTATGCACGCATTCTCTGCCCGTGAAGTTCCTCTATAGCTTCGAGAATTGAAACATTCAACAGGTTTGAATGGCCACCTTAATTAGCTTTGAATTTACATACATGTGTTCAAGAGAATTAGTACCGGTAAGTGTGACTGCCATGCATGTGCGCAGTCATGTTCAAGCTTTGAAGCATTGCTTCCCCCTTTCTGTTGAAAGTAAATACAGAAATCGCACCGTTATGAATCTCTATGGATCGAAACCTGCATCATCAAAATTAATGTGTCAGGCTTTCTGTATCATGTTTAAATCATAGAATCACGATTACAGAAATTTCTTGTTTCAAAACTTAAAATGTAGATCAGTTTAGGGTAAAATGCAATCCAAAACTGAGGCCATAATCATAGCTTCAACACAGTTTGAAAGAAACAAATCCCAAGGGAACTAGGAAAAAAACTTTCATGATGGGTAAAATTGAAAAATGGGCTGGTGGTCGGTCAAAAAAAAAACTCATTTAGACGTATCCTAAGAAGTGTATAAATTTGAATATCCATTCTCAAATCTTTGCACTGCCAACAAAAAAATATTCCCAAATAATTTCATGATTAAAATCCCAAGTAATCTGTATATGATTGCGAGAACAATATACGTAATAAAAATACTTACAATAGCTATTAAACCTTTATCCCACCAGATGAGATCAACCGCATGAACTCTTTATTTTCATTGTACTCTATTAAATAACAGATCCTCATTTAACTCTAAGTATGTAAGGTCATTACTTATATCAAGGATTGGAAGAAATCAACAACACTTGCTCCTTGTCAATGACCCTTCTCTATATAATTTGCATTCCATGCTCATCTATATAATTTGCATTCCATGATCATGTGGCGCAAGTTCTCGAGTGCAAGACATACTAACCCACTTTTGAACAGCCAAGACATTGTGGGATAGCATCTTTGCACATTCTCTATACAAAAGCCTCGATCCTCAATTGTGTATAAATCTTCCAGCTCTAAGCTCCAATCAATAAGCCTTCACCCTCGAAGTGCTTGGATTATAGGGCAGCAATTGGAATTCTTGCTGGATCAGTTTTAACCTATACCAACTTGTCCCCCCTCCACGTTCCCATATCTACACAAAGCTTGTATTCTGCATTTCAACTCTGCGCCAAAGGGCCCGTCGACTGTCTCCAAATCCCAATCAGGGCCAGTGATTAGATCTCAGCAAACTTGGAAGGACAATTATCAATTTCATGATGATGAACATTGTATGTTTTCTTAAAGGTTTCGTGGAGAGCCACGAGCATTTAAGCACAGAGGTAGTTCATCATTAATCTGCTATATTAGATTGTTGTGCACTACCTCTCCTTCCAAACAGAATAATTTTCAAATCCAAGAGTCTCCTCTTTTGATCTCAAACCCATGTTTTGCTTTAGAATCCTTCCCACCAAATGCAGTCCACATTGTTCAAACACTTGGCTGCATGCTCGCCACTAAGATCTACCACCAAACTTTGAAGTTATGGATTCCAGATACCCCATGGCCTTTGGTTTGCACACCTCTTCCCATTTAACATCATGCATTGCCTTAAAAGTAGCATCTTCACTCCAGAGAGAATGTTTTGTATAAGTTGTTCAATGGTGTCTGACAATTGCAGGCCCAAAGAGACGGGGTAGAATGTAGACAAGTATTAAAGTTAGTGCATTGTTAGCAAGTATTATCATGCCAGTAAGCGAAAGATGCCTTGTCCCTCAATAGTTGATTTTGTCCCTTACCCCCGCAATAATTGATAAGCAATTGGCTTTTCAAGTCAATGCTTACTAACCGATATACCCAAATAGCACCATTACTGACCTCCTGCTTTCACCATGTAATAGCTGCCTTCTCATTCTTAATAGTAATTTTGCCAAAGATGAAAGGAATCTCTTATAATTCACCTTATGTCCTACCATTGTAGAGGACTCCAAAACAATCTTAAGTTCGGTTGCTTTTCGATGGGTGGCTTCTGTGAACAGAAGGTCATCCATAAGAATTAGATAGGAGTAAAGTCGTCCTCCCGAGTTTTATGCCTGTGATGGAACCTTCCAACATCTCCTTGTGAATGGGTGTAGCCTTATCTTAGTCCTCTCCTTGCAGTAATTCATGAGAGGCCTCTTCCCATCAATAAGTAGGGCAATTAGGACCCTCTCACACACATGCTAACACATTGCTTCCATCTATCTAGGAACCCTAACTTAGCCAACATGTTCTCAAGAAAACTCCAATCCACTATCATAAGCCCACTCCATCTCGACTTTGATCATCATGAAATGATCTGTAGAATGGGTGCTCTATAATCTAACCTCTTGAGCGTGACTACAATAATCAGCAATGAGGTGATCTGGAACAAAGACTCCTTGCTCCCAAGCTTAGGGGGCTTATATGGGGTTTCAATTTATGAACCATCACCTCAGCAACCACCTTATAGATTAACGTGCATAGACTAATAGGCCCAAATTACTTTGCATAGTCTACATTGCTAACTTTGAGAATCAATGGAACAATTGTGTTCTTTCATCATTGTGGTATTTTTCCTTATTTAATTGCCTACAGTGCTCTAAAAAACACCCTGTAATCCCATCAATACCAAGAGCATTGTTATAGGCTAGAGAAAACACTGCAATCTGTACTTCATCTATAGTGACCTGCTGGGAAAGTTGGTCTGCAACAGTGACGGGAAGGTTAGCTCCCAAGTCTTGACTGTTATGTTTCTGGTGCTCCCCTAATTGAATCCTCTTTCTGACGCTCCCCCAACTAAATCCTCTTTCTGGCCCTCCCCCAGCTGAATCCTCTTTACCCCTTTTGCAAGAAAAGAAGTTCATCAGAGTGCTCACAATATTTCCTCATATGTAACCCTATTTCCTGGTGGGTCTAATAAGGTTGTGATCCAATTGAGGTGCTTCCTATAGTAGGCTTGTAAAAAAAGAATATTTTCCTATCTCCCATTGCTAGCTAATAGTCCTTAGCTAGTTTCCACCACCAAGTCTCTGCTCTATCCACAGTTGAGTTGTAGGACGCTATTATACACAAGTCAATGATTCTCCTTTATTAACAATCCCTGTGCTGAAATAAATAAATAAATAAATCCCTGTGTTATCTATTATCAAAAAAAAAAAACCTTGTTATAACTTCCTTCACTTGGAACTTGAGGATGTCCTGTTCTAGGCTTCCAGCTCTCCAACTTTCTGCTTAGTTCACTTCTTGAGAGCTTTCAAAGTTTTTTCTCCTTACTTCTTCATCACATTCACTAGGCCTCCCTTAAATGGATTCCTCCAAAGGTCTTTGACAATCTCATGAACCTCACCATAAAATAACCAAACATTTTGAAATTTTAGTTTGCCTTTGAGATTTTAGAACAGGTTGCAGCTTTGAAGTAGAGAGCAATGATCTGATGCAATTTTAGTTAAGCGGGTAACAACAATCCCTAGCATTTGTAGAAATGTATCTGAGTTAAAAAAATGTCCAATATCTCCTAGACCCTTCTCCCTCCCTCTCTATTGTTGCACAATGTGCAGGCGCAAGCCACTGAATCGTGTATACTTAAGGACCCTGCTTTGTATGAGATCAAATAAGTCCTCATGTTCAACGCATGTCCAAAAGGAAGCCCTCTTTTATTTTCTTCTTGAATTAGATCACATTTGAAATCTCCCCCAACATCACTGGTGACTGCAGGTCCAGCAATGGGATAAGTCTGCTCCACAGTCCCTTCAATCATACACATCAACACTACATAAACTCTGCCCACACAACAATTGTTGCCATTGGGGTTGGTCACCTCAGCAATATGACCAGTTTGTGTTCAACCCTCACCTTTATTGTCAACTCATAGTCATCACAGGCCATTACGATACCTGCAGGCCTACCTATGATGAGACTGTTGCAAAACTCCACCACCTGCAAAAGCCTATCCATGGTCCATCCATTTACAAGGTTAAGTCTAGTCTCTAACAAAAACAAAAGTGCCAGTCTGTGATCATGAATTAAATTTGCTTAGTAGTTGTGAGAGCTAGTTTTCCCATCTCCCATGTAGTTCCAAAATAAGACGTTATCCATGAACAGGGGCATCAAACATCTTCTTGTTATTGTTGCTGTGAGCGGCCAACATCCCATCCTTCGTCTTTTTGGGTCTGGGTGTTTAACAATATAGTTCTCATATTTAGGGTCTGACCTTTGGAAAATTCCCTCCTCACTTTGGCAATGGCCTTTTTCGGTTTGCAGAATAGTTTCAACTCCCGGCATTGTTGAGACCTCCTATACAAATGATTCCCCTACTTGTGTCTACCTCCTAGTATGTTTTATCAGTTCCAACTCAACCTAGTTAGCTGCCTTAAAGGTTATGACTCCCTTAAATTCACCTCCACCATCTTCCCCTAGAGCGGTTGGTGTAAAGTTGATGCTTTTGGCCTTCATGCCAACAGTTAGAAGTGTCTTCCCCATGATGTGGCTGCTCCCGATCGATGTAGCTTTTAGTTTGCACAATATTGCATGTGAGGAGTATATATTGAAAAAAGGGATGGATAGTGTTAGCGGTTCATTTATTGAAGTTTTGGATTTCCGCATTTTCCTTTTCTTTTATGATGACCATGGCCTCTTGGGATGATTTGGCCAGTAAGCAAGCTTCAAAAGCTTCCATTTCCATTTGCCCTTGTTGTTAGTGTTGATAATCCACAATGTCGCCACTCCTGCTCTCAAGGTTTGAATCCCGCACATTCCAAACACAATGAGGGGGTGTTGTTCATGTATAGAGAGTCGTGCCCAGGTTGGTTTTGACTTTTGATGCTGAAAATAAACATGTTCTGATTTTGGAAGTCCCTTCTAGGCTTTGTTTCAGTGGCAATTTGCTTAGCTACTATTTAGAAGCCTCCTTTCCTTCTTTTATTACCTACTAAAGTCAATGGGTCCAGCTTATCAACCACCTCCTCCCCCAAGTTGCTATTTGGGCTAGTACCTTTGTCTCCTAGCTAGTTTCCCCATTAGTCTCGCTTAGTAGCCCCACACAGACCTTCCTTGAGGATCCCATTTTGGTGGGGACACCACGATCGACCGTCGATTAAATCCATTCTTGGCAGAGTTTATCGTTGACGGCCGAGATCTAGCCACACGGCTTTGATCTGGATCGACTGACTATCAGGACAGATTTGGAAAAATGGATGCTGCGGATTGCTGACTCTACGGATTGGAAATCTCCCATTCATTCTGATCGATTGGAGATTCCATTTTGGGTTGATTTTATTTCTCGCATTTATTCTGTATTAGCTATTTCTATTTCTCTGATTGTTATTTTAGGCATGTTATCTGGCATTTCCTCGTTTGTGTGAGGTAATTATTACATTATATATTTTTTTTATTGAGTCAATTTGTATGGAGGTAAATATAAATGCCTCCCTGTTATTCTTATTTTGCTAATGCTGAATAAACTTGATTTGTGTTTCCCTTGGGATTATTTAATTCTGGAATGAATCGCAATTCCATTCATCTTGCACTCCTCAGCATTCACCTCGACTCAACCTCGTCAGCTTTGTCTACTAACCTGCGTTCCTGCGTCCAGTTCGCCGACTCCGGCCCGAAATGGTCCCGTCATTGCGCTCCCACATCGCTGACAGTGCACTCGCGCCGACTAAGCCAACACGCACACAGCGGCTCCGCTTGCACCCGTACAACTCCAACGGATGCTCCCGAGCGATCGCCTACCCATGCGCGTCTACGCCCTACCCGCGCACGCGCTTGCCCCCCACGCACGCTCGCGTCCCCGAGCCTGCGCGCACCATGCGGGGTCCCGCGTTCTCGGGACCGCGTTCTCGCACCCGCTCCAGACCCTGAATTAAGAAGTCAACGAACTCTCTAGACTGTCCTTCCGTCACGGTGGCATAGATGAATCCAAGGAGTAGTAAGGGCAAGGAGTTTTTTGACCATCTATAAGAGGCATCCTAGCCACTCTCTCTTTAATGCGACAGGACAGGTTTTGGCCGTTGGATTAGTGGAATCAACATACCACAAAGCACCAAATGGCATAAACTGATGATGCCCGATAACCCTTTTGATCCAATCACAAGATTTGATGATGGAGGAGATCCAACCCTTTTGATACTTTTCTAGTAACAAGGAAGAGGGAATTAGATTTGTCGTTCCTTTAGGTTTGAGGCATGATCGCAGGAAGCAAGAATACGGATTAAGTCCATTATCTGTATTTATCCATATTTTATCTTATTCTTCATTTTCCTCTATGTTTCTTCTCTATTTAGATATATTTCACATATCTATCTATTTAATCTATATTTCTATTACATCAGTGAACTAGTATTATTGCAAATTATCACAATTATTAGTGTTGAAATATTTCTTATTAAGGATTTGTTTGTTTGAAAAGGTTAATTTTAATAATGTTACAGTTAAACTTAAATAAAGATATTTTTTATTGAAAGTTTGAATGATGTGATATAAGTTAGTTATTATTTTATTATGTGTGTAACATGCGAAATAAAGTTAATTTTTTATTTCAAATTATGTGTATGATGTGAAATATAATTAATTTTAATATTTAATTTTAAAGGTGCTATAATATGCCTGGTTAAAATTGTTAACTTGGTTAAAGTTAAATAAATAGGCTCTCATAGTTAAATTCTCTACGCACCTTGGTTGATTCAAATTGGTACATAGTTGTTTTAATTCTTAAAATATCATTGAAAACTTTTATTTTCGTGCACTAGTTTCTTGTCTGCGTGCTTCAATGTGATAGATCTCTTTGAATGCCTAACAAATATTCGTGTATTGAGATGTGAAGGCTGAGATCTTATCATTTTGAGGAGTGGTTTGTATAGGTAATTTACGAAGAGATCTATAACACATATAGGAGCTTTTGTTTCCGGCCTACATCAGCAAACCTAGGAACCTTACCCATAATGGAAAAGAGGTGATAGCATTCTCAAATGGCCTGAATGCAGATGTCTATGTGTCAATAGCCACCATCTTGTCCCGCAATCACCCATGAGCCCCAGTCCGTACATCATTTCTATTCTCTTTAAATGCAATGTTAATTAAGAAACAACCCATGCCAAATCCAGAATTTTAAATCCCAGCTTACTGCCCCTTCTTTTGCACTTCCATGGCTATGATGTGAAATGGAATGCGCCTTCCAAATAGCCAATCGACAACAACAAACTTTCATTCCTCTTGTATTTGAGTTAACTCTTCACTGTCCAATTCCACGACACCTCCCTTTCGTCTGAAAGCTCATTCCACCATGTTGAGGGGTATTGGAACACCTCCTACATGGCTCTGCCCCTCACCTTTGTTGTCCCTACATACAACGTTGGCATAGCTGAAACCATGACTAATTAAGTGTTGCACTGGCCCATACGTTGCACTGGTGCTGGCTACAGCATTTTGACAAACACCTTGTATACAATCTGCATTGGCAGAAGTTGTGATGGAGTTAGGAGCTAAAACCATATGTTGACAACTCTGCCTAGATCCCAACAGAAAAACAACGGCAGCTCAGATCTCATTCACATGTAGAAGATTACATCCACCTGAGCATGCTTCGATATGATTGAAGATCATATCTTCAACATTCGACGGCCATTACTCGAGCATTGTCACCTCATAGTTTTGTGAATCAAAGCTCAGATTGCACCCCTTGGATAATGGTTCATAAAACTAGCGTTGTGCTCCTTATTTTCCCTAGTCAAATGTGTAGCTGCGTTCATCACCCTATCCTTTCTGGGATGCCCATTAGTTTGTTCCCCCTCCTCCCAAAAATAGAGCTTGCACTGTTTGCGAGCAGGCGTTTCCACTTAACTCTGCAGCTGTGGCCTGTGGTAATGGAACAGTGCCTTCATTGTGCTGGACAATGATTCTTACATGCCCAACCGAGCTGAGGTCATGTATAACTCCTTTTCCATCTCCACCACCTACTGTTCCAAGTGGGTTGGGAGCAGGGAGCAGCATTACAGTTCCATCTCCTTCAATTAAGCTAAAAAATTAACTTTATTTTACATCCTGCACCATCTTTAATACAATCATTTAACAAGACTAACATTATTTCTCATGACATACTCATCTAAAGATAAGCCTGAAAGTTTCAAGGAATAACTAAAATGGTCTTGAAGCCAAATATGTCTCTGTCATAAGTTTGACTTATTTTATTATTTTATGATATATTATAGAAGAACAAAGACTATATTATTCTGAACTTTACAATTGATATTTTAAAATTTTATTTATATGCCTTGATTATTACATCATTACATTAAAGAGAAGAGGCAAAATTTCTCTAGTGCCTAATGTTATTTAAAATAAACTACAAAATTTAGTTCAATTTGTACATAATTTCTATTATGTTTCCGTTTGAAAAAATACATAAAACCGAACCGATGTACAGTCATGCATCAAAATTTGTTTGGGGGTAATGATCTACATAGTTATATATATTGTATCCACACTGTTCAACTTCCTAACTAAAGGGCGAAATAACATCATGCTTAAATGCCATATGCAATCTAATCATAAAGGAACACAATGGATGTCATCTAGAGCTTTTAAGATTTTTAGTTGCATTTTTTTGACAAGAAATCTAAATAATATATATTGGACAAGTGGCTTCGCTCTTCTGACAATATTGCTGGAGTTTTCCTAATCAAGGAACTAGACAAAAGTGGTCCGACACAAATATGAGAAACCTAGTAAACAATGCATGTCTCATTTAGGCGGTGGATTACATATTGTGACATCCGAGAATCTGATTTGAAGTAAAAAGAAATTGAAACGGAATTTGATTGAGGTTTAAAAATTAAAGTTGATTTGGATTTAAAATGAAGGATTTTGGACTTAAAATAAATAATTTTGGACCTCTTTACAAGGATATGAAAGTTGGGAGACTAAATTGCAATTTACTTTATAAAAAAAAAGATCAGCATGCGCTGCCAACTGCAGCAGCCGGCAACACCAGCCAGCCCGCCCCCTCTTCTTTTCCCTCTCTGCCGTGTGGCAGATTTATTTTATAAAAAAAAAGGGAAAGGGGTGATTAATTAAGCTTAAGCCTCTGTTCTCTGTTTTTGCCTGTGCCCCTGCCCTTCGGTTCCGCCGTTCCACTTCCGCCTTCTTCCGCCAAACCGAGCGAGTAGCAGCAGCGCCAACCGCTGGAAACAGAGAAGAAAGAAAAAAAGGAAGAAGAAGAGAAAAAGAAAAAGAAGGAGAAGAAAGAAGAGGAAGAAAAGGAAAGCTAGTGAGGGATTTCCAAACTTTATTTAAACGATAAATCGGTAGGTAATTTTTTCCCTAAAATTGATATTGATTTAATGTTATATTGTGAATATAATTTAATATTACGAGAATATGAGAAATTATGACATTGTTAAGAGGGGATTAATTTGGTGGAATTTTATAATAAATTTCTTAGTTGCTTTTTATTGATATTTTGATCTATTAAGTGGATTTCATGTTATAAAGGAATTTTAGTATACATGTTTTTATGGAATATATGATGTAAAAAAACTAAAAAAATTAGAGATAGATTGACTAAAGATATATGAGATTAGATTGAAGATTATATTATTAAATAAGCAGCAGATTGGTTAAAGTGGACAATTTGGATGGTAAATTGAAGTTTAATTTAATTATAATTTATAGTCTAATTTGGATTCAAATGATTGATTAGAAAAAAAAGATGATATTTAATTAGATTTGAATAAGAATCAATTTTATGATTAGGTATATGAAAAGCAGAGAGATTTATATTTATTTTCATATGTGAACTGAGTAGAAAAGAAAATTTATATTCTTCACTTTATTATTGATAGGATTCTATAATGGTTTGGAAAAAAGACAAATATGAGAATAGAAGAATAGGGAGTAAACAAAACTCACAATTGAGGTAGGATAGGTGATCTTTTCATTTATTGTAAAGTTGAAGAAATTATTAAGGTTGATCCTTATATATTACTAAGACAAGTGGAGAAATGAATTGATGGGGCTTAAGAAGTAATTGATCTTCAGTCAGTTAGTAAAATTATGTGAAATGTATTTCTTTTTTATGTATGATGTTTGTAACCTTTATGCTTAATTCTTAATATGAAAACTGAGCATGTTGTACGTGAAGAATATGATAATTAATATATATATTATATTTGATGTTATGCAGTCAAGATTTATGATATGGAATGTAAATGTTATGATTAAGTGATGAGTTATCACAAAAAGGTCATTGATCAAATAAAGAAAGAAAAGATATTTATATTCATGATTTAAAAGCAATGATGATTACTAAAAGGTAGGTTTCTCACAAGCAATCACACATGCCTAGCTCGAGCTTGAATTATGTGATATTGGCGCGACGGCGTCTTATGCCTTT
The DNA here is from genome assembly GCA_019297695.1 of Apostasia ramifera. Lineage (NCBI taxonomy): Eukaryota > Viridiplantae > Streptophyta > Magnoliopsida > Asparagales > Orchidaceae > Apostasia > Apostasia ramifera. The sequence goes on from JAEMOT010000826.1 coordinate 169,871, forward strand.
TGGGCTGAAAAATGATTGAGGCATTTGAGGTGATTGGTTGAGAAACCTGGGGACCATTAATGAAATAATGGAGTTATTAAATTCTACTAAAGACGATTATGATATTGCATATATATAAAGCATATCTTACATATTGGAATTGTCATAGAAGATATTGATTTTATTTCTTGTCTATTTCTTGGGATATTATTTTATCTACTAGGTCTGTATTAACAGACTCCTGCCATTTTTGGTGGCAGGTTTGACACTAGAAGGATCACGGGACAAGAGAAGAAAAATTAAAGGTTCGGCAAGTGATTATAAATTATATGTTGCTCGTTCTAAAAAAAAAAGTTATTCCTAGCATTCAGGTAATCGGGATGTCACAGGTGGTATCAGAACAGTTGCGATCCTATACGGAGGATGTGGGTGTCATAGTGGTTACACTCACTAATCACTGTGTATTTGTAAACTGATGTGCATTAATAATGAATAATTGTGAATTTGAAACGTGATTGAATTTATGTGGAATTTTAGAAATTGAAAAGTTACATGTTGATTAAGAGAATTATCTATTTGGAAGTTCAAAGTGATAAAATATTTTATGAAGATTAAATATGAATATTTTACTGATAATTTATGTGATTAATGGATTAAGAACAGAAAAAATATCAAGATGATAGATAAACATTTGATATTGATAGAGAAATATAAGATGAAATTTGAAGAACGAATTCGACAGTAAGGGAAGGAATAACCGGCAGATGATCAAAAATATTTGGGATATTGTTTTATCTACTAGGTCTGTATTAACAGACTCCTGTCATTTTTTGTGGCAGGTTTGACACTAGAAGGATCACGGGACAAGAGAAGAGAAATTAAAGGTTCGGCAAGTAATTATAAATTATAGGGTAAATAGCATCTGGGTCCCTCTAGTTTACTCGTATGGGCAAATAGGTCCTTCAAACATTTAAATGTAGCAAACTGGTCCTCCAGTTTGATGAAATATGCACGTAAGTCTTTGGGCCGTAACAGACGTTAGAAATCACCTTTCTCTCTCCTCCCGATCGCTGCGCACGGACGACGCCGCCGGACCCCGGTGGCTGCGCGGCATGTGCGACTCACCGGCGGAGGCCGCGACCCGCNGCGACGATCGGGAGGAGAGAGAGATGCAGGGAGGAGAGAGAGAGTGTGTGTGATTTCTAACGTCTGTTACGTCCCAAGGACCTATATGCACATTTCATCAAACTAGAAGGCCAGTTTGCTATATTTAAATATTTGAGGGACCTATTTGCCCATACGAGTAAACTAGACGGACCCAGATGCTATTTACCCTAAATTATATGTTGTCTGTTCTAAAAAAAAAAAAAAGTAATTCCTGGAGTCCGGGTAATCGGGACGTCACACATATACACAACATTATTTTGGCCCAACGAAGGCACTCCGTAAATATCTCAAATAGAATGATTTAGAGAAAATCAATGCAAGGAATCTAACAAAGACAACACACATTGAAGGCCTATAACTTCCAAAGCTAATAAAACTTTTAAAGTTAAAGCACGAGAGCAGAGAAATGAATTTGAGCATCTGAACCTTTAACAAAACCAAAGGAACTTACCTCTCTGGAGTAAGTCCAAGAGCTGTGCAGATAAGAGCACGAAGAATAGATTTATGAGTAATTACCAAGAAGCTGTCACCCTGATAGCAGAAGAACGAATAAACAAAATATTGTAAGTCTACACAATGTATTACAAATTGAGGCTTAAAAGAGTTGAAAAACTGCTTACTGGCCTAGACAAAATCTCTCTCCAAGCTTCTTTTGCTGTACCCCATAGCTTTCTAATAGGGAAGACACCATCAACATGAAAATTTGCTGGATCTTCTCTCCAAGTATTGTATAGATCTGGAAATGTCTTGTTGGCGTCCGCTGCCTCCAAATTCTAGATGTCATTACACAGCTATCATGCACAGGCATCAAATGCCGAGAAAATCAAAAATAAAAAAAAACCCAACATGCATACCATTGGTCATGCCCTCGAGAAAAAAGAGGTGAGCTTCTTTTAGCGAATCAAGAAACACCAGGGGTTGCTTCCTTCCTTGCCAAATCAATTCAGCTGTTGACTGTATCAAACACCTATGTTGTAATAAACAAGCATAGATAACTCATGCCTGATTTGAATATTTGCAAAACAGGGGAGAAAGTGTGGTAGAAACCTTTGCGCGTGAAATTGGACTAGAAAAGCATACGTCAAATTTCATGTCGACCAAGGCATCCCGGCATTTCTCGGCTTGTTTAGCACCAGTTTCAGTTAATATAGACAAGTTGGAGCTACCCTGAGAAAAATATAAGAAAAGGGAAAGCAAAGCCTCAGATCAACATAAGTAAATTAGCGTACCCTTAACAAAGTAACTAGACTAGAAAGATTTATAATGTAATCTCCTGGCTTTTGCCCTTGCCCTTGCCCTTGCTTTAGCCGCCTTAGCCTCTTTCTCTGGCCAATCTAGACTCAAAATGGAGTAGCATAAATCCTCGACTACCAGATTTCATTTACTCGCATCACTTTTGCTTTCCATCATACAACTCTTAAAGAAATATATACAAAGAAAACTGATATAACTATAATTTTCAGATGCCAATTGCTATAATACATAATTAGAGCATGATCCGAGCATTTGAACAATTTGTTTAGCTTTTCTGGGATTTTTTTGAAGATTGGCATTACCAGATTTTCTGGGATTTAGGTACTGTAAATATATTAGAAAAAGGAAAAATCAACAAGACAAAAAGAGCGAAACCATGCAATCTCATAGGCTACAGATTGATCTAGATGAAAAGAATACCTGAACTCTGCTTTCTTCATTCCAAGAACTTAGTCCATGCCTAACAAGAGTCACCTTCTTTGAAGAAGAAAGCGGCACACTAGAAAGTGATGTTGTTGCTCCAGTAAAATCATAAGCACCGCCAGTCACTGGAACAAGGTTCTCAATGTGGTTTTCAATTGGTACATTGTTGAAGCTACTTTCGACTTTATATGTGAAGTTACTGATGTTTCCTGCACAAGACTCAAGCAGAACATGCATACAGATTACAAGTGCAAAAAAGGTACCAAGTTCGAGATAATGCAGACTTAAAGGTATCAAAATGCTTGTGAGCTTAAATCATCATAGTACTTGAGGGCCTGAAATTTTACCAAGAAAATCTTGAAGGTTTCAGATTCAAGTTAAATTTAGTTGGATAAAGATTACATAAATCTATCATTTATGCCAAACCAATAACTCAGACATCAACCCATACATACTTGCCAAAAAGGGCAAGGAGCAAAATCAACAAAGGTATAATTGCAAGTGATGGCATTCAGTCATTTCAATAGTAAAATTTTCAGCTTACTGTAATCACCTCCATGACGTGTTTCCCTCTAAGTCAATCACAACACACCATCCTATATGTTAGAAATCCACTATAAATTTAGGAACCCCTTTGTAATTGTTCTTCATTGTATATTGTTATTTTAGTTGGATCACTTTATCTTAGTTGCTCTTTGGGAACATTGTATCTCTCCTATCCTATATATATAGATAGGTGATGTTTATTGTAATGTAGTGGGATTGTGGGAGATTTCGATTTTCTCTAATAGGGTATCAAAGTGGGACCTCTGACTTTCTGCCCCTCGAAATTCCCAATCCCCACCAACTACCTTGCGTGAGCAAGCAGTTGGCTTCATTACCTACGACTCCCAATGTTGCACCCATGGCTCCCATGCACCGCACTCACTGCTTTCGTGCATCGTGCCCACTACTTTAGTGCATTGTGCACACCACTTTCGTGCAGAAAGCCCACGGCTTCCACGCAAAGTCCTCGCTCTTGTGCGTCGTGCTTGCTGCTTCTTTACGCCTTTTGTGTTATATTTGATTGCTAATGGTACTCGAGCACCTCGATCTCTCCTGCTAAAGCGTTTGTTGATTGCTATGGCCCCATGGCCCATTCTGTTATGCTTCTCGAGTTTTTCTGATTTTTCTGAATTAATTTCTTTACACTTCTACTTCCGGGCTTTACAAGATCCACCCTAGTAAGGTGTTCAACTCCTTCCAATCTCGCTATTTTGAGCCTTTCCTTTACACTTAGGCTACCTCTTATTTATAATGTTTTTCATAGCCAACAAACCGTCAATTTTCCTCCTCAAGACTTGTCTCTCGTCTAGCAGCTAAAGGCTCCCTCGGAGAAGAAGCCAAAAGGCTGGCCTCCTTTTTCCTTGTTTTTCTTACGAGCTTTCCAGGCAAGTCAGCCATGGAAGATGCTTACTGAAAAAATGAAACTAGAAAACTTGGCTCATCATAGGACCAATATCTACAAAATAAACAATTACCCATTCATGGTCCTGATCAGCATGAGGACTATGATCATTTGGTCTTTTGTCCTAGAATTATGCATCTACCTTTCATGCCGCTACTCCAGGATCCATTTTGCTGCACATTCGAATACAAATTTATTTTTTTGGATTCAAGAGTTTCTTCACATATGCCTGGTAAAAGACAACTTGACACAGGAGCATATTAGTCCAGACAATATCATTGACATGATCTTCACGTCCAATGAAGGTTAATATATAACTTAAGCTTATTTGAGTCAAATATATTTTTACTTCATTGAGTAAACTGAAACTTATATATTAGTTAGAATTCCTAATTGTGCCTTGTAATTAGTTTGAGTCAATTTGAGTAAGATGAATTCAAATTGGATCAATTAGGTTCAATTTGAGTCAAAAAGGGTTAGGCGGACTCAAGTGGTTTTAGCAAAGCTCAATTGGGTTTAGATTAGGTTTGGCTTAGGTTGATTTATAAAGGAACAAGAAACAAGGGGTTTGCTTGTAATTTCACCATTAAATTAAGTCGTAAAAGCATTGGGCCTTCAAGCTTAAACCATGGTCGCATGCATCACTACGTTTATTTTCTCATTGAGTCAAAATCACGTACATCTCAACCATTCTCCATAGTTCTCGCCAACGTCAACCTACATCACTGATGGGACCGCCATGTTGCTAACCTTCGCAATCACACACATGTCGCCACTCCACCCAACCCTAGCTTCTTCTTCTACAAAGCTACTAGAGTTCTTATTTGCAACCACATGCACGTCATCGTTCCGCCAATCCCTAGCCTCTTCTCCTATAAAGCTAATAGAGTTCTTATTGATCTTGATGAGTTTCCACACTACTCAGTTGAGAGAAAAGGGTTTTTATCTTCTTCCAATTTGATGATTCTGGACAGATGGCTTCAAATTCGGCGTCGACACAGAGGGGGGCTATGGTTGGTGTTCTTCAATGATCTGCGCAGTAGCCACTTGGGTCATTTATGGTAGTTGCAAAATTGCTGCAATCTAGAAGTTTGAGATTCAAACAGGTGTTAGGCTTTCTTAGGTTTTTGAATTCCCATTGGTTTTTAGCTCTCAAATATTTCAGGATTTTAGTTGCCTAAATAGTCCTCGCTCTCAATACTGTAAAAGGGGAAAAGTGCTATTCAAAGTGACAACTCAAGGCCCTAAAATGATTATAAGAAATTAAAGGAAATGTGTAATAGATGAAGCTACGAAGATTGGCATGATTTATGTACTTGTAGTCGATGTTGATTATCTAGTCAACTAATTGATTTTAATTGTTAATTATTATATGACATAATTTACAAAACCTCATGTTTACGTGTTTACTCTAAAAGCAAGATAAATAAGAAAAAGATTATTAATAGAGTAAATATTTGTTTATTTGCAACTATTTTACTTATCCAACTTGCATGAGTCTCTTCTACTAAGTCAGTTGGACAGATGCCATTTTATGGCAATTAAAATTACATATACAACACAATCAGTAGGTACAAGAAGTGTAGCAGGTAAAAAAGTAAAATTTAGATAAGAATTTAAAATTATAATATTTTATACTCAATCTATTAATGTAAAGAGGTGCAATAAACAAAAACCATGAGTAAGACTAATAGCATTTGATGTTAGTTCTTTCCAACGCCTTGGTTATTGGTAACTCGAAGTCTGGGTTGCCACCGATAGAAACGTGACACCCTACGTGCCACAACCGCTATTGCTCCTTCTACTTCCTCTATGCCACTACGTCAGTTAGCTCCTATCATTTCCATTGCACCTTACAAGCCAATACTCGACGGAGTAACCCACTTGCCACAACACCAACACTAGCATCTGATCTCTTGGTGAACTCTCCTATCCTATTGCTTCCACCACAAATACTTCTTCATTAGGCCTTTCTATTGCCTTACACAAAAGTACGTGTATTATTATTCTTATTTTGTATTCTCACTTCACATTTATTATTTACCTTCCACCTTTCGACAATGTCATGTTCTTGTGTTCTATTTCTATTCTTAGGACATATCAAGAAGCTTTATTTGATCCAAGGAGGAAGCAAGCTATTAAATGCAAAAATGTCTACATTTATTAACAGACATGCATGGGACCTTGTTCTACCCCCTTCAAGAGTTCACCTGTTAGTTGTTGTTGGGCGTTTACAACTAAATGTCATACATATAACTCTATTGATCACTAATAGGCTTATCTAGCAGCTATGGGTTATACTAAAATCAACAATGTGGATTACTATGAGACTTTTTCACCCATTGTAAGACTTGATTCTATTTGTCTGTCATTTTAATGGCAAATTAATCAGAGGTGGAATATGTGGTAGATGGATATCATTAATGCTTTCCTCTATGGCAACCTTACCGAAGCAATTTACATGAAGCAACCTCTTGAGTATGTTTGATTCAGGGGAAAATAAATTATTTTGGAAGAACAGAACCAGATTTGATAAATTTTACAAAGTTACTATTGAAGTTGATCTAGTGGGCTCATCCATTAACTATTTCATCCTCATTCAACATTCATCATCTAGATCTTTAATTCTAGTTATTTATGTGAATGATATTCTACTAATAGATATTGATTGCATAAGCATCTGCAATCCGAAATAGCACCTTGAAGAGGCTTTTGTCACAAAGATCTTGGATACCCGAATTATTTTATTAGTGTTGAAGTTATATATGGTAATAGAGGTGTTTCTCTTCCTCAGAGGAAATGACTTTGGTCTACTTGAAAAAGTTAGCCTTCCTGGATGTGAGCCAGTTGATATTGCTATGGATGATGATGGTATTAGCTATAATAATGGTGAGCTTTATGATGATCCTTCTTGTTATAATTATCTCATTCAATGGACCTAACATCACTTTTACAATTAGTGTGTTTGGTTAATATATACAAAAACTAAAAAAAAGGGGCATCGACATACATGCCACATAAAATTTTTAATATTATCGAGTTTCAAAAAACTTTGAATGTTATGTCATCTTTTAAATACATGTCACCCTATAACTCAAATTTTGTTAAGAGAGCGGTATGTATGTAATATTCAAAATTTTTTGTGACATGTAGATAAATGTCACAAAAAATATTGGAAGACTGACATTAGAATTATTTTGTTAAAAGAGTGACATGGTAAGAAATTACTATATTCTAACACTAACTATAATCAGGTAGAAGTCTAGAAGCTTATGCAAATATTGACTATATTGGATTGGACAATTATAGGCTTCGCTTGGTTGGAGTTATAAAGGCAACCAAATTCCTCTAAGACTAGAAGCTTATGCTTCTTGAAGCACTTGGTCTTCATCTCTCATCTTATGGTCATACATTATATGATAACCAAGGTGCCATTTATATTGTTAAATACAATTTTCCATGGAATTACAAATCATATTGAAGTTCACTATCATCTTATTCGCAATATTGCTTTGTCTAAAAGATATGAGTTCCACAAATCTGATATAAGCAATAATTGGCTTGTGCATTTACCAAAAACACAGATCTTCCACGTTTCTTAAAGCTATGTGACGAGCTGGATCTGATTGATATCTAAGTTCCAGGTTGAGGGGGAGTAATAGAAATCCTTTATATACTTATAAACCCATTGTAATTGTTCCTAATTTTAAATTATTATCTGTAATGGATCATCTTTATCTTAGTTTCTTATTAGGAACATTTTATCTCTGATATCCTATCTTTATTGTAATGTAGTAGGCAGATTCCATTTTTTTTTGACACTATATGTGTGATACTATGATCAAACCCGGCTATCAATTTTGTACAACATCGAATCCCATGTCTGCCTACTACAAAGGTGGTATCAGAGCGCAAACTGTCATTGTTCTATCCTCACTTGATCACAAGGTGGTATCAGAGCGCTAGGTTGTCCTTTTTCTTAATGAGAGGCGTGACTGGGTAAAATATAGGACTGGAAAATACACAAGCACAGTACCTATCACCTTTGTTTGCATTGTTTGTTTGTGTTAATATATATTGTAATAGGAGGAATCAAGCTGCAGATCAGTCTCTGGCAGTAATGCAGATAATGGACCACCAAGACCATAAGAAGACACAAATCAATACCTAGCACAGGTGTTAACGACTATTGCTGATAGGTTGAAGGTTCTGCATAGTCGCATGTCAGCAATGTCATCTTAGCGCGCTACCTACGGGTACAACGATCAGTGTGACGTCTTGTGTGAATATAGAAATCACAATCAAGGATCGAATTTTCTCGAGCTCTTTACCTAAATTTCGAGGACGAAATTTCTTAAGGTGGGGAGAATTGTAACATCCCGATAAAATTTAGATTTAGATTTTTGATTAATTTAATTTATTATGATGAAATTAATTTTTATTCATGAGATTAATTATTTAAAATTAAATATATGAAATATTAAATGTTTGTTATGCGATTCAAAATTTAAAATGGCTGAAATTAATATTTAATTTAATTAAATCAGATTATTTAAAATTCAAATCCAATGAATTTAATTACCCATTAAA
>JAEMOT010000826.1:179759-206270 GCA_019297695.1 Apostasia ramifera
AGGCGCGACGGCGTCCATTGCCATTTTGGGCTAGGGGGTGAAAACTCCCAAAACTGATTGAGGACCTCATATTTTGCCATTATGGGCTATTGCCTACGGGGCTAGGGGATGACGATCCCCAAATGTGTAAAAGGCAGCTGAGGCGTAGTACGAGAAATCACGGGCCCAAAAGATAAAAGTGAAATTATTAAAAAGAAATTTACCCGTTACTTATATTGTTATCAATTCTATTTACATGCTGATATGATATTTTCTATGCAAATTATGATATAGTTGTTTAATATTACTGTTCACACTGTGCTATGTCATTTCTTTATCCTATATGCATACTTAATTGGAATCTATGTTATATATGTTTAATTGTTATTATTCTTATTATATCATGTCAACATGTTATTATTATTAATACTATTATTGCTGTTTAATATTTTTATTTAAAGGCTTTGTTAGTGTACAACCTACGAGTCTGTTTCTAACGGACTCTGTCACTAACGTGGCAGGTACTGGAGCACTTGATCACGGGAATGAGGAGATGCCAGTTTGTATAGGACCAAGCCTACTGAACACAGTGCAATTTCCAAATCATAGAGGATAGAACTTAGCATCCCAACTGCACTATTACTCCAATTATGTTCCAATAGCAACAATTGTGTGAATACCATACAAGGATACATTGCTGGTGGAGCTGGGTACGGGTCTAATTGCAGGGATAAGATGTTGATATAAAGCAAAGACAATACATCTAAAGTGAGTTTCAGGAGTTTATCCACAAGAATAATGGATATGCACTTTACATTGAGGCATTTAAAAGATAACCACCTCTCACTTTCAAAGGAAAATTGACTGCAACCAATTTTGGCATCAATCACTTATGTTTGACTTGCATGCTTTTCTTTTCTTATGAATTCTAAATGAATTATTATCTCTGACAAGTTACCATTTTAAAACTGCATCTGATGCAAAAATATGAAACATTAAAGCAATCTTTTTGAACACAATTATGTATCGATTATGAAGACAGTAGATTAAAGATAAGAAAATCGATACATGAATAGACTTATTGTGCCAAAATGTGGAGATAAATCTGTATAAATATGACGAATATAATAGGCAATTCTCACACAGAGAAGTGACATGAACAGTACATCAAAACTTAGCAAGGAACCAAATCAATAACCTATTCTGATCCACATAGACCAAATATTAGCAACATCACTTTAGTCCGAAAACCAACTTGTGCATAAACTACTGAACAACTGTTTAACTTCAATAGCCCTAAAAAGCATGCGCAACGAGGTTCAGTAACAGAAATTACCAATAGCACGGGATCGCCGAAGTGGCGCAATCGAACGAAACCTAGTTCTTAGCCGGAGAAAAGTATGGCGCCGCAGCGGCGGCTGCAAGCACGCAACAACGGACATGGAGCCCATTCGACCGATGCCCGCCGGCGAACAGCAGAACCGTCTCGTGACCTGAGACAGAGAACGACAGATCGAATTGCGAGTGGCGCTGCTTCATAGGCTTATCCATTTTCGGAATCATCCACGCATATCCGCCGCGTGGTCCCGCGGAGCTCATCCAGCGGAAGAGCTCGAGCGATCAAGATGCCGAAAAAGATGCAAACTCGGTCCGCTCGGATAACAATAATCTTATGACTCGTGACGTAAAATAAATGCAAAACACAAATAAATAGCTCAACTAATTCAAGGGACAATTACATATGGGTCCCCAAGTTTCGACTATTTTTTCATTCTGATCTGTTTTTTATTTACTTCAAAATTCTGTCTTAGTAAACTTTGTTTATCTTAAAGTTAATTTAAATGTGGCACATTTTGATTCTATTAGTGTGTAAACAACAAAGTTTTATAAAATACTATTAAAGAAAATATAGATGTGCTTAAGATTAGACTAGACTCAGCAACTTGGCTCGACATGACTCAAACTTCAAAGCATTAATTGAGCTATTTAAGTTTTGATTTGATTCAATCTGAGGGTTGAAACTCAAACTTAAAATTTAAAAAATGTAAAGAATATGTGTTAACTGAAGATTAAATGATAAATGATAGGATAAATTATATCCAGATTCTTGAGTTTAGTGCATATTTTATATAGGTTTGTGTTTTCAAAATTTTAACATCTAGGCTCTTAAGTATTAATATAATCATCAAATAAGTCCTTTTTAAATTTTTTTATTATTAACTTTTCTAAAGTTATTATTCTATTATGCCCGCCTCTCTCTTGCGGTGCTACCAATTACGAAGGTGGTCGCCAGTGAAAGAGCAGGTGTGGGGAATGCCTGCCGACGACCTCTCTCTCTCTTTCCCCTTATTTTTTTCCTGCCTGCGCACTGTGCTAGCTGCCCTTTGCCAGCCTGTGGCCCCTTCGCCCCTTTCACTGGTGAGAGAGAAAGTGAGAGAACAAAGAGAGAGAGTAAGGAGGGGGACGGCGGCTACCTTCATTTCGAGCGTCCCCTGCCCTTTTTTTATTGTCGGTAGCCTTCTCTACCACCAGCAGCACCACTAGAGAGAGCGAGAAAGACAAGAGAGAGAGAGGGATGAGAGAGAGAGAGAGAGAAATGGTAGAGTAGGAATTTAAAAAATATAATAATAAAATTTTTAAAAAGAATCATATGATGATTATTTTAAAGCTTTGGAACTCAAATGTTAAAATTTTAAAAATATGAATATATACGATAATATGCTCTAAACTTAGAAAGTCTCTTGTAATTTACCTTAAATAATATGATCAAATTCTTTCTTATCCGTTTCGAGAGCACTGATCTTTCATTTTTTTGTTTAAACTTAGCTAAGATAAAATTGAAGAACTTAAAAAATTCAAAATTAAACTTAGGTCTTGTTCATGCAGGTGAATTTCACCAAAAATTTTTGGATTTAAGGTGGCATTTGATTTATGAGATATTTGGTTTAATATTATCTTACTGCTAAATCACATAAATTTTTAGAAAAAATAATTATTTAATTTAATAAAAATATATAAATAATTTTTTAAAGTATTATAAAATTATCACTTAGAAAATAACATTTAGATTATATCATGAAGCAACATAAAGATAATATTAAGAGAGCGTATGGTTTAATATTATCCTGATATTATGTTATGTTATTTAAAAAAAATAACTATTTAGTTTAATGACATCTACAAATAATTTTCTATTAGATTATAGGGATAATTACCTACATGCCACACCATTTAGTTTTATTTATACTTATCCATCCATTCTTAATTAATTACGTTATGCACACTCAAAATATTATAAAATCTTATATACACACACTTGAGTTAAAACTTAATCAAAATCTATTTGAAAAAAAAAAATTGTTAGTAAACCATTAAAATTATATTTTTACTCTTAATAATACATATTTTTCTCTTCCTCAATACCACACTAAAGCGCTGATTTGTCCTAAAATTAATTCACGTCGTGGATGTCTCATTCCTTTGCCGCCAACTAAACATTAAGGTTTTAGGATTTTCATTCAAAATATATTTAAATATCTTTAAAATAATATGATGAACGGCTCAGATTTTTTATAATCTAATTATAGTTAGGTTATTAAAAAATTATGATTATTTATTATAATAGAAATAAATTAAAATATGTGTATGTAAGATTTTATAATATTTTGAGTGTGCATAGCGTAATTAACTAAGAATAGATGGGTAAGGCATAAATAAAACTAAATAGTGTGGCATATAGGTAATTATCCCTAGATTATAATATTATTATTCAAAAAATGACATTTAGATTACATAATATAACACCAAGATAATAACGAACCAAATGTCCCCTAAACTAAATGCCTCAATAATTTAATCTTGATGCTATGTCGAAAATATTTGATTTAATATTATCTTGATATTATTTTATGTTATTTATAAAAAATAATTGTGTGAATTGATTGCATACGTAGATAATTATATAAAAATTATAAATTTTTAATTAAAATAATATTTAGATAATATAATATAGAGTTAAAATAATATTAAACTACGTACTCTTATTATATTACCTAAATATTGTAATATTTAAATATTATTTTTAGAGTAATAATTCTATAAATTTTTTAAAAAATTTCTGCATATATTATTAAAATAAGTAATTATTTTTTTTCTAAATAACATTACATAATGTTAATATAATATTACACGAAACAGGACTAACGGGTATTTAGGATGCGTTTGGTTTTTTATTATCTTAGTGTTATGTTATGTAATCTAAATGTCGTCTTTTGACTAATAATTTTATAATCTAATAGAAAATTATTTATAGATGTCTTTAAACTAAACAATTGCCTTCTCTAAATAACATAACACTAAGATAATATATAACCAAACGCCTCCTTAGTTTAATATTATTTTAATATTATATTATATTATATTATAGAAAAAAAATAATTATTTAATTAGATGATTTGCGTAAATAATTTTATAAAATATATAGAATTATTATTTAAATAATATGATTTTAAATTAAGATAACCCAAAATCAATTTTAGTTTGAATATGATCACCACGTGTGAACACACTGATGATAATAGCATAAGTTTGCCCATCAAGATTAGAACTCACACTTTTCTCATTTAAAAATCTCCCCACCAAAAATTCAATTCTCCCAATATATTTTGGGTAAACTTTAATAAAAAATACTTCATCAAAATAATACTTTCAACAAAAATATAATTTTTTTTTATAGTATTCATATGAAATTTTATAAATAGTATTTTTTTTACTGAGATTTCATCGTACCATTATATTAAAACAAACTAAATAGATATCTTCGATAAAAAAAAAATACTTAATTATATTTAACATATATTTATGAAAATATGAATTGTCCTCTGGTTTTTTGAAACGTGCACAAAAATATTTATGAGAAGTTATTTTTAATATTTTTTATAAAATTTTTATTATTTAAATTTAATTTATATTAAAAATTTAAATATGTATAAAAAATTATTTTTAATATATTTATCATAAATATTTACATAATTTTTTAAAATTTAAATTTAATCTCAGTTGAAAGTCAAAATTAATTCAAATATTAAGTTTAAAATTTTAATCTGTATTTTATAAATCTTATTCAAAATTGATTAATAAATTTAAATTTTAAATTTCAATTGAATTTAAAATATTAATAATTTTAAAAAATAAGGGTAATTCACTTAGGTCTCTGAGATTTACTCAACTTACTACAGGTTCATATTTTTGAAAACATGTCAAACGGGTCCTCAAACTTATTGTATAGATCATTGTGGTCCTTAATATTTATAAAAATTTTCAATAAGTTTCAATTAAACATCTTCCATTAAATATACCGTTAAACAAAATTTTAATTAAAAATTTATAATTTTTTTAATGTGAAATTACAATTATACCCATGCACGCACGCAGACCCGCGCGCCGGTGCCCTCAGTGCGGACGCCGACGGTCGCGCGCTGCCGGCCACCTGCGCGTGACGCCGGCGTGGCGTGCAACCGGTGATCGGAAATATGGAAGGATAAAAAAGATTATTTTCGTAATTTTAACATCATTTAACAGATACCTTCACAGAATGATCACAATAATCTATACAGTAAATTTTGGGGACCTATCTGACTTGTTTTTAAAATTGTAGACCTACGTGATAAGTCGAGTAAATCTCAGAGGTCCGAATAGAATTATCCTTAAAAAATATTAAATGATAAAAAATATTAAAAAAGGATTATCACCCATACATAAAGAACTGAAAAAAAAAGTTATATTTTTACAGATGTAGGTTCAACAAAAGTAAATTTTTTTTTAACAAATTTTTGAGACTTTAAAGATGCAAAAAAAAATAGAATCAGCTAATGATATAGATTGGGACTTCTACATCCTTTGCATTGTCTGACTCAAAATTTTTTTATTTTATTAACAAATATTTTTTAAATTTTACACCTTAGAAAAATTTTAATAAATTAAATTAATTCTATTTTAAATTTTATATATAAGAATTAAGTTATGAGGCCCATGATTTTTTTGAACCAGGAAAGATCCGGTCGCAACCAGATTTAAACTAAATTATTCATAAAAATAAAAAATAAATTTCAAATCCAAAATAATTTAATGAATTCGAGGATCAAAATAAAATCAAAACAGGACCAAAATAATACTAATTTAAAAAATAATAATAATAATAATAAATATTATTTTTAAATTATTTTATATAAATTTAAATATAAAAAATATTATTTTATTTTATATATTTAATAATTTAAAATAAAATATCGATTTTATTTCATATTTTAGATTGAGAAATAAAATTTATATTTTTATTAAAAATTATTAAATATATAAAATTAAATATTATTTTTTATATTAAAATTTATGTAAAAAAATTAAAATAATTTATTTATTATTATTATTATTTAAATTGTACTTGATTCTGTTTTGATCCTCGCATCAGAGTCTAACCGTGAATTTGATTGGACGTGACCCAAATCGGCCCCTGACGTTCTACATTGACAGACTGTACCTGGCACTTCACGGGAGATGGCCCCACAATGGCTTTTGTCCACGTGTCATGATATCACTAAGCCTCACTGTTTCTTCTTCGAGCATTCCAACTTGCTCCTATCCAAAAAAATAAAATAAATATATGATTTCAAATATATATATACATTCAAATTTTACAGAAAAAATTACGGGATATTTTTTTAAACATGCTCAAATTAAGAAAATTATTTTGATATTATATTATATTATATTATATTATATTATATTATATTTAAATATTATTTTTAAATTAATATTTCACTAATATTTTTAAAAATTATTTAAAAATATTATTAAATAAAATAATTATTTTTTTTATATAATGTAATATAACATCAATATAATAATAAAGAAAATGAGCTTTAAAAAATTAGTTAAATGCTATTTAATGTTGACGGCAACCGATGACGACAGAATTCTGAAGCTACAAGTGAGGTAATTTCATATCCATCATTAGTTCATTACCCTTTGAGTGATGTTCGTGTGAATACACGGCTGCTGGAACCAATGCAGCTATGCGATGCCTAACATGTTAAATGATGTGATTAATGGCTGAGATTTTGTTGAGATTTAATTATAGTTAAATCTTCTGATAGAATTTATTGCAGCATGTGAAAAATAAAAAAATAGCTGTTTTAGATGTGATATCTGTAATATTTTGAGATTTATAGTGAAATTTATAAATTAGCCTAATTTCTGTGTCCACCATATAAATGTCCCATTTCTTTTTTATCTCGAAATATTAACCAATGAAAGGTGAGAGCAGAAAAGAGAGATTAAAAGTCAGTGATCATATATATTTTAAATGCTCCCCTTTTTCACTTTATATGAGCAAAATTCAGTGATCTAGTTTTTCTTACTAAACTTTTAATTGACCTACGATAATTTATGTAATATGAAAAATAATTTTTTTCAATATGAAATCTTTATAAGACCTAAAATACAGTTAATTTAATATTATTTCTTGAAGTTAAAATTTGATATCATCCTAGCCATCCGCATAGTAGATGCTTGGGGTTAAGGGGATAATTTTGTGCAACTTGAATGTTGAAAAATCCCATCCCCAAAAACTTGGGCAAAAATGATTGAAGTTTACTTCGAAGAACTCCTCCAATCCAACAACTACAATCTAGATGTTGACTAGCCAAATAGTCATAACCATGACGACTAATCAAATAGCCATAGCCGTAATGACCAGCCGAGTTGCCTAGCCTTAATGCCCATCGACCATCACTTCACTTCCGACAACCAATTAATACAACATGGAGCAGTTCGCTACTCCTCGCGCTCGTGTTAGAGAGGTCTATTAGGGATAGTCTTACCCTACAATATAAAATAGGTGATATCAATATTAATGACGACCACTTACCCTCACTTCTCTATAATACTATCATTTAACATAGGGGGCGTTTGGTTCAGTGTTATCTCAATGTTATGTTATGTTATCTTTAGAAATTAATTATTTGGTTTAATGACATCTTTAAATAATATTATAATTAATTACAAAAATATCATTACATGCTGACATTTAGATGTCACCTCAAATCGGGCGACATCTCAAGATAACACTGTTAATTTGTTATTATAATATCAATAACTTCCAACTAAATAAAAATAATCTGAATAGTATTGATATTTTCTAATATTATAACATTGAACCAAACAAATATCCATTGATGAATAACAATGATATTTACATAACATGACATCTAAATAACATTGACATTGAGATAACACTGAACCAAACGCCCCCATAGAAGCAAGTTCTGCACTTCTCCCTTGCTCAACAAGCTTCCAATAATTCTACTCTCACATTGCCACTATTTGACTGCCCCTCAAGTAACGACTAGCCTCATTATTTTGTCCTCAATACTCGGTAAACTTCCACAAAAGACAAACTCAGTGATCCCCAGCCTATTCTTTTCTTGCTACTTCATCTGTAATGCAACCCTATAACCAAAGAGGTTAATGGTGCTAAAAATTGTTCTTTACCTTCTAATTTATCTCATATGACTTTAGTTTATAATCCCCCCAAATATATTATAATTTACTCATGATATAATTTATAAAATTAATTTTAAATTCAATTAAGGTAGTAGTTAATCTCAGCAAGCAATTAGCACCTCGAAATATAAACCTGCCACCGTGCAGATGAATTTTATAATTAAATTCAAAAATCTGATATTATTGTTTTTTATGCTCTCTTCTTTTTAAAATTTAAAAAAAAATACTAACAAAAAATTTGACAAAAAGACAAATGATAAAATTATTTTCACACTGCACAAATCCAATTAAAAAAAAATTAAATTCGTGATGCTGTACAAAACAAGAGTTTTAAATAAAAGATTATTTTATAAAATTAATAAAAAAAATATATTTATGTTAATATTAAAAAATATATAAAATACGAAAAAAATAATTTTATAATTAAAATTTATGTTAGAGATAAAATAAAATTAATTTTTAAGATTAAAATTTATATTGTATTATAAAATCAAATTATTAAAATTTATAATAATTTTAAAATATTAATAAAATATTATTTTTATTTAAAAAATAGCAATTGCAAAATAAGGGTGCGTTTGTTTGT
Source organism: Apostasia ramifera (assembly GCA_019297695.1). Lineage (NCBI taxonomy): Eukaryota > Viridiplantae > Streptophyta > Magnoliopsida > Asparagales > Orchidaceae > Apostasia > Apostasia ramifera. The sequence goes on from JAEMOT010000826.1 coordinate 188,884, forward strand.
AAGATTAAATTTAAAAAAATTAAAATTAAATTTAAATAAAAATATTTTTTTATTAAAAATTATGAATAATGTGAAATAAAATTAATTATTATGTTGAAATATGTGAGGGATGTAATATAAAGTTAATTATTATGTTGAAATATATGAAAAATATAATATAAATTAATTATTATTTTAATAATATATGTAAAATATGAAATAAATTTAATTTTTAATATTAAATTTTATGTGTAATATGATATACTGATTAAAATTAAATTAAGTTAATTTTAAATTTCTAGACGAATGAGATTGAGGCCTAAGTAATCAATATATACACAACTGCATAGTACAAATATTTTAAATTTAAAAATTAAATTTAAAAAATCTTTAAATTTAATCATTTTTATGATTTTAAATTAGCAAATAGCAACTAACCAGTTAAGTTAATATCATATCAAACATTAACACTAATTATATTATTATACCATATTTCTGAATCCAGATATATTCGATAATATTAGCTCCGATCAGGGCTATTATCGTCCAATCAGATCAAAAGCTCCACAGGCAATCCAACTCACTGTTGTTCCCCATCTTCCTCTCCAGATCAAACGGCCACCCGCCGGCACCACCGGCCATCGCATCACTCTTTCCGTTCAAGCCACCGGAACCACACGACGGCCCCACAGCCTCCGCCGGCATCGCCACCAGCCCCGAGGGGAAGGCCAACAGGTGAAGATTATCCTGAAGAGACCGCAGGTTGGGGAAAGCCAGCGACTGGACGCCGCCGCCGGAAAAAGTGGAGAAGCAGGGCACGTGATCCCTCCCGCGGCTGCTGTTGGCGCGGCTCTCGCGGTCGCCGGCGGCCGCGATGGCAAACGAAGGCGGCTCCAAGAGAGCCGCATACGGCGAGGACGCGGATCCGCTGGAGGTAACATCGGAAAATGAAGTGCCGCCACCGGCCCAGCCGCCTTCGCCGGCCAGAGCGAAGCCAGATCGGCCCTTTTTAAGGCCGCCGTTCTTCTGAAAAACCCGCGATATCACCCACTCATCCTGGATTTAAGTAAAAGAAATATTTTAGGGTATATTTATAAGAAGTCCCTTACAATAGAAAAACTTTTCATAGTCATCCACATTTTGTTAGTTTCTTCATCTTAATTCTTCCATATTTATTTTAATTTCAAATAATTCTTAATTGTTACTATTTTAATAAATAAAAATAGATCACAAATGATGTAATCGAGTAAAACTACATTTACATTTAGGTCATATATTTACAATCTTAAAACAAGCATTTTGCCACTATATATTATCTAAAAACTTAAAAGAAATGAGTCAATTTTGTTAATTGTTAAATAGTTAATTTCTTATTTAGAAATAGGGATTTTTAATTTTTTCATTTTCATCGAATAATATTTAGAAAACGTTACCAGAATATTACACTTAAATAAAAATATAATGATTTAAAATATTTATATGACTAAACAATAATTAAAAAGGAAGATATATTGATGTCTAGTTAAAACCACTTTAGATATTATAGAATCACAAATAATAATGGAACTGGAAGTGTTAATAGACTTCGGAAACACTAAAAATAAGAAGGAATTGGGGATAATAAATTTTTTATAATGTAGACCAAGATAAAATCGCTCTTAAAATTATGGACTCAGAGTTAATTTACTACGTATTCTATAGAGGCATTTCAAACCTTGGAGGGCTTGGAGAGAAAGTGGTAGGCAAACTTGCCGTCCAAACGATACTCATGCATGACCCAGCTGCTCTTCTCGCCCTTGGGCGCCCTTCCCCTGTAGAAAACGAGCGTCTTCTTCATCCCTACCAGGGACCCAGTCCTCCAGCTGTAGATCTCTCGGTCTTTGCCCGTCGCTTTCCAGTAACCAGCTTCGGTGGCTCTGTTCGTGCGGAGACCAGTTGGGTACTTCCGGTCCCGGAGGCTGAAGAAGTACCATTCCTTCTCCCCCATTTTCGCCTTCTCTGTTCCATCTTAACAGCTTGAGAATCAAAGAGAAAGAAAAACAGAGTTTTTGAGTGAGTAATGGCAGGGGATTGGAGCTTTTGGGACCTGGAAGCTCCCACGGCTCGCATTTGTTCAGATCGATCTCTGCTATTGCTCTGCCAGTGAAGCTGCTGTCGAGCACCTTCTTTACAAGGTAATGGGTGATGAGCTCTTCGTCCGTTGGATGGAAGCGGAAGCCTGGGGGAAGCTGGGGTTTGTGGTTCTCGAAGTGGAAGGTGAAGTTCTCCATTAGATACGGAAAAGAAAGATGGGAAAGAAATCAACGTCGATCAATGAAGCAGGGGAAGAAGACTGGAGCAGAAGACGGAGAATAGAAGCAGGGGACCTCTGCTTCGGGACGGGGCTTTGGAACAGATTTATATGGGGGCAATGGAGTTTAATGAGGATTCGACGAATCAGGGTTTCAGGAAGAGAGGTGTGGTAAGGAAGGAGTAGCAGACATTTATCTCTACTCGTTCCTCTTCTCTTTTGTTTTGTTCTGCTCTGCGATGCTGCAGGAACAGAGCTGAGAAGGGGGCTTATGATACCCATGGCGAGGGATGGAGGAGAAAGATGGGAGAGGAATGGGAGCGTGCATCAGAAATCGTGCCTGCGTTTTCTGTCAGTGGACAAGGCGAGAAGGGGAGCAGAAGGGAGTTTAATTGAGGAAGACCAGAGAGAGATGAAGACAGAAAAATAAGAACTAAAACAGGGGACGTGGGCCAGGGGATTGAGGTGATCTTCCTGCAGAAAAATTAAAGCTGCAGCTTCGTATCGCAATCCGTCAGACAAGAGCAGTGCCAGATTCTTGATTAAACGACGGATTTCCATCAAATTACAACCCAAAGATAATATGATTTTTTTAATTGAGGCACTTTTAATTAATTAATTAATATAATATAATTAAAAAAATTAACAAAAAAGAGCATATTTCGTATGACATTAAGTACTGCTATTAGTTGGCAGAAATTGCTCGTGACTTCTTTTTAAAAAAAAATTTAAAAAATTATTAAAAAAACTATACATTTTATTATTAACATGTTCTTCGTCTTATTCCAAATAACAAAACTGTTGACAAAATTCTACACATAAAAAATTATTAATAATATACATAATAAAAATTAATATCTTTATTATTTTTACAATATTTAAAAAAAATTAATACTCCTATTAGTTTTATATTTTGTAAATTATGATATTTTAGTCCTGTATTATGTAAAAAAAATATTTACTTTACTGCGACTTCTTTTTAATTAATGTTGAGCTCCTACATAGATTATTACAAAAAACTTATACATGTTATTATTAAATTTATAAGTATAAATATTTTTAATTAATGATGAGCCCCTAAATAGATGAATCTTCTTTTAAAAAATCAAATTTAAATAAATATTTATATAAATAGTTTAGGTTTAATAGTTTAATTTAAATTTAAATATTTCTTCCAGATCGCGCACATCATTAGATGAGAACTTTTGATTCTAGGCAAGCTCCCTTCCTATTAGATTACAAGAAGCACCACTCGATATAGTAATTTCGAGTTAGTTTCAATGGAAATCAAATTGAAAAAACAATCCAGTTTAGGTTTTAGTTGAAGTTCGATAGTTTCAGTAGTTTTGATAGAGTTTTAGGTGAAACTGGTGAAACTCAACCGAAACTTTTAAAACTCGGCGAAAACTACTAAAACTCTTGTCTCCCCAAAAAATAATATTTACTAATAATTATTAATAAATTTAATTATAATATTTAAATAATTTTAAAAAACTAAAACTACCGACATCAAAACTATGAAATTTATCGAAAAGCCAAAATTAATAATTTCATCTTATGATCAAACCGGAAACCAAAACTAAAATCGAGTTTTAAACCTCATGTTGGACAATTGACTTGATATATGGATGTGGAAGTTGTATATATTTTATTTTAATATAAAAAAAGAAAGTTATATAAATTTTTTTATTTTACATATAAGTTATTTTTTATATATCTATATACTATAGATAGTGATTAAGCATGTGTTTTCAAAATTTGCCTTTTATTTTGATTTTGCTCTCACATTGAAGGTATCAATTTTAATAATTTAGTAATATTGATTTCAATATTTATATAATATAATGATATTAAAAAGAGTTTTAAATCAATTTTAATCAAAATTATAATGAAACTGATCAAACTAATCAGTGGGCAGGGGAAAGAATTCTCCTTCTTATGGTTCTCCTTAAGCCAAGTCTGTTGGGCCATCTTGGATGGACCGTCACTCATCTCTCCTTAAGCCAAGTCTGTTGGGCCGCCTAGGCCCATCCTCTTTTGGGCCAAGGGGAGGCCTGTGAAATTCTTCATCAATAGCTTTGGTTGTTCCTGGGCTGGCCCTTTTCATTTTCTAGGCTTTTTGGGCTGGCTAGGCTTTTTTTGCCCTTCTAGCTGGGCCTTCATTAGCGTCTCAGGTTGGGCTATATAATTGGGCTGCGGGCTGTGGTTATGGGCTTTCATTTATCCTCATTGGGCCTTTCTTCAAGGTTGGGGAATTTTGCAGATTTTGACTCCATGGTGTGGTATGTATTTCTATGGGTCCTCTTGATGGGCTTTTTTCTATGCTTAGTGAATTGGACTTTCTTATTTTGGTGCCCAAATTAGAATGCCTTATGCCTAACATTTCAAGTAATGGGCCTTGGGCCCCTTTTCTTATCTTGTAATGGCAAGAGACAATTTTTTTTCTTTTGCGTTTGTGGGTCAAAGGCTCGATGAATAATATCTTTCCCTTTTTTATAAAAAAAAAATCATAAACCCTGCTTCTTATCTTGTAATGGCATGAGCCATAGTTTTCCTTCTGTTTGCGGGTTGGGTGCCTGATCAATAATAAATATCTCCCCCTTTATTAAAAAAAATAAAACCTTAAATCTTAAACCCCAAACCTTAAAACCCTAAAACTTTAAATCCTAAACCCGGCCTTGGGCTTTGGTTGCCTAAGCACCAGGGCCTTTGAGCATTATCATATGATGTGGGCTTCCTTCTCAATGGCTGAAACAGATTGGGCATTGCTTTCGTGGGCCTTTTGCAGAGGGCTTCTTGTTTTTTTTGTGCCTTTAAATTATCCATCCTCCTTTCTCTAATGTGCTTTTTAGTCAAACAATGGATCAAGGCCTTGGCCTTGGTTTAAGCTATGGGCCATATTTGGCATTATTCTCTTGAGGCTGTTCCTGGTTGGGCCTTTTCATGTCATGGGATTCTCCTTAAGTTTTATGTATTGGGCTTTCTAATATTAGTGGGCCTTTGCTCATTCAACCAAGAATGCAATTGGTTATCTAAGTCATGTAATGGGCCTTGAGCCAATCTTTCTATCTTGTGTTGGCTGAGCCATAGTTTTGCCTCTTATTTGCGGGTTGTGGTTCCGATGAATAATATCTTCCCATTTTTATATATAAATAAAAAAAATCTATTAAAATACAATGAAAAACTATCGAATTATCATGTGATTGCTAGAATTTAGTTTAAATAATTTGCTGTATAGTGAAACATTCTTTGAATACGTGTATTAAGCTTAAATTTATCGATATAGCAATGAATAATTATATAATTTTCGCTTTTTAGTTTAAAAATATTGATATGAAACAAAAAAAACTCTATTAGCATCTATTAAGTTGAAATAATTTAATATACTTTAAAAGAGCTATATAATTGCTGATATTAAGTCAAAAATCATGATATATATTGAATAAATCTCGAAATATGTGTATTCAATTTTAATAATTCTATATAACAGATATATATTGTGAAATTTTGAGTACTAATTTATAATACTTTGATATGTAATACATCGATGTCTTAATACAATGATTATATTTAAATATATTGGTAAGTTATTGAGTAGCTACATAATTAATAGAATTTAATTAAAATAACCTAAACATGTATAAGTGCATGTCTCTAAATGCATGTCTTTAGCTTAAATTTATTTATATATTGAATAGTTGTATAATAGCGTCTATTCAATTCAAATGTATTAAAATATAATAAAATAGTCTCTAAAAACAGATACTAATGGAAATACAGTGATATACATTCAAATATTGCATAAACACTTGTATTAAGAAAAAATAGTTTCATATAAATAGAATCGATTTTTATATATATGTCTTCATATTAAATACAACTATTTGATTAATATAACTTGTATAATTATGATAACTGCATGAAAATACAATGATACATAGTGAATCGATGTCTAAAAGCAAGAATCTTGCTCAAATGAGTTGAAAAAATATTGAATAGGCTTATAATTACTAGTATTAAGTTAAAATATTATAATATGCAGCAAGTGAGACTCTAAACACATATATTCAGATTAAATTTATTATTAGAGCAGTGAATAATGATACAGATACAATTGTTCAATTCAAATTTATTGAAATGTAATAAATTAGTCTCTGAAGATATGCATTAAGATGAAATAGATCGATATATCATCAATTAGTGATGTAATTGCAAATAATTAGTAAAAATAATTTGATATATATCAAATAGATCACTAAGCATATATTTTCGGATAAAATACATTGATATAACAATAATAAATGATGTATTTACGAGTACTAAGTTAAACTACCTCGATTTATAATAAATAGATATTAAATACTCGTATTTTTTTCAAATACATTCACTAATCATCAAAAAATCGCATAATTTTAAGTAATTAGATAAAATAAGTTTATTTGCAATAAATCCTTCTCTATGCTTGCATTCAACTTAAAATCTTGGATATAGCAACGAGTAGTTGCATAATTATATTTCTTCAATTCAAATACAATAATATTAAGTAAACTAGTCACTAAAAGTATCTACTAAGTTTAAATATATCGATATACTTCCAACTCTAGATATAAATACTATTATTAAATAGAAATACTTCAATATGCATCGAATTAATTGCTAAATAAGAGTATTTTATTAAATTATAGTGAAATAATAAATATCATTTATGCAACTGTGAGAAATTGATTGAAATACCTTAACATCTAATGGAATAATATCTAAATATTAATATTCTATTAAAATACAATAAAAAATTATCGAATTATCACATGATTGCTAGAATTTAGTTTAAATAGCTTGATATATAATGAAACGGACTCTAAATTTGTGTACTCAGCTTAAATTTATCGATATAGCACTGAATAATTGTATAATATTTACTTTTTAGTTTAAAGACATTGAAATGAAACAAATAATTCTCTATAAACATCTATTAAGTTGAAATATTTTGATATACGACTGAAGAGTTATATAATTGTTAATAATAAGTTTAAATATTTTGATATGCAATGAATAGGTCTCAAAACATGTGCATTTAGTGTTAATAATTCGATATAATAGATATAAATTGTAAAATTCTGAATACTAACTTATAATACCTTAATATATGATATATCGATATCTTAACGCAATGATTATATTTAAGTGCATCGATAAGTCATCAAGTACCAACATAATTAACAGAATTCAATTAAAATAACTTCACAAGCATCAAATCAACTTCTAAATGCATATTTTTAGTCTAAATTCGTTGATACACTAATGAATAGTTGTATAATAGTGACTGTTCAATTCAATTGCGTTAATACGTAACAAATTAGTCTTTAAAAGAGTATATTAATAGAAATACATCGATATATACTTTCAAATAGTTACATAAATGCTTGTATTAAGGTAAATAGCTTGACATAAATGGAATCAATCTATGTATATATGTATTAAGTCTAAATACATATATTTAACTAATATAAGTTGTAAAATTACGAGATCCATGTTAAAATACCATGATATATAATTTATATGTAAGTCATCGAGTAGCTATATAATTAATAAATTTAATTAAAATAACTTGACAAGCACCAAATCAACTTCTAAATACGTGTATTTAGCCAAAACTCATTGATACATCAAAGAATAGTTATCTAATAGCGTCTTTTCAATTTAAATGTATTAATACATAATAAATTAGCCTTTAAAAGCGTATAATATTGGAAATATATCATATACATTTAAATAATTGCATAAATGCTTGAATTAAGAAAAAATAGCTCGATATAAATAAAAACAGTCTATATACACATGTCTTCATGTTAAATACAGTTATTTGACTAATATAACTTATATAATTATGATAACTACGTGAAAATACTATGATACACAATGAATCGATATCTAAAAGCAAGTGTTTTGCTTAAATGCGTTAAAAAAATATTGAATGAGCTTGTAATTATCAGTATTAAGTTAAAATACTGTGATAAATAAGCGAGACTTTAAACACATATATTCAGATTAATTTTATTGGTAGAGAAGTGAATAATGGTATAGATGTTATTGTTCAATTTAAATCGATTGATATATAGTAAATAAGTCTCTAAAGATATTTATTATGTTGAAATAGATCGATATACCATCAACTAGTGATATAATTATGATTAATTAGTCAAAATAATGTAATATACATCAAATAGATTACTATGCATATGTTTTTAAATAAAATATATAGTTATAATAATTATAAGTGACGTATTAACAAGTACAAAGTTAAAATACCTCGATTTATAATAAATCGATGTTAAATGCTGGTATTCTATTTAAACACATTTACCAATCATGAAAAAGTGGTATAATTGCTAGCTGTTAGATAACATAACTTTAATTATAATGAATCATTTTCTAAATGCTTGCATTCAACTTAAAATCTTTGATATAGCTACAAATAGTTGCATAATTATTCATTTTTAATTTAAATATGATGATATCAAGTAAATTGATCACTAAACGCATCAATTAAGTCTAAATACATCGATATACTATTATCTCTAGATGTAAATTCTATTATTAAGTAAAAATACTTTAATATGTATCAAATTAATCACTAATAAGAGTATTCTGTTTAATTATAGTGATATAACAAATATAAGTTGTGCAACTACGAAAAGTTATGTAAAACGGCATAATATTTAATAGAACAATATCTAAATGTTAATATTCTATTAAAATACTATAAAAACTCCTCAAATTATCGTATAATTGCTAAAATTTAGTTTAAATAACTTGATATATAGTGAAAAGATCTCTAAATATGTGTATACAACTTAAATTTGTATAGTGGCACTTCAAGCCTTTCTCATCAATTAAATTACTTGACCCGGAGGCAAAGTGGATGCTTTGATTAATTCACATACCAAGAGCTGAAATATATAATTGTTAGTCCCTGTTTGGCGCAAGGATCAAAACAGGACCAAAATAGTACTAGTTTAAAAAATAACAATAATNATCGCGCCAATTTTCTTCCCCGAAGATGTTAAAGCCATTTTCAACATTCTCTTGGGGGAGACCACAACTCCAAATTGCCAAATATGGGCTCTTCATCACTCTGATAGATATTCGGTAAGAAGTGCTTATGACTTCATATTACAACTCTCACTCCAGTGACTCCACACAGATTTTCAGATTGCTGGTATAAAAAACCAAGCCTAGGAAAGGTTCATCCTCAACCGGGCACAATACAGGGTGATGGAAGATAATCTGGATCATGCAAGTGCCAAGCAAAATCAAGCTATTTGTTTGGCGTGCTGCGCACAACTTTTTGCCAACCCTTTGCAACCTACAAGCTCGACATTTAAATGTCTCTAACCTCGACTGCCCATTACGTTATGCAAGAGATGATTCATGTTTGCATGTGCTAAAGAAACGTAAATTCGTACCAGTAGTATGGTCAAAGATAGGTTTTAAAACCAGGAAGCTTATAGTGGAAATGTGGATTAGTGAAGTAATAGATAATTCAAACTGATTTAAAACTAAATTATTTGCAGTTACCTTGTGGGCTATTTGGGGAGAAAGAAACTCAAGAATGCAAGGCCACAAAAGAAAATCTCTAGAAGACATTAGCTTTTTCGCTTTGTCTTACTTGGAAGAATTCGAGAAAGCTCAACTGTTGGATTACCTCATGTGTAAGGAGCTTCAGGAAGAATGACACTCGCCTGAATGAACAACTACCAAACTCAATTTCAATGCGACACTAGATACAGATGGGAACTGCATAGGTTTGGAGGTCATTGCTAGAACCTCATCCTGAAGGGTGCTTGCTTGCTATGCGGAGAAAGTATGAGGATGCTTGGAGCCAGCTGCAGCCGATCTTGCCGTCCTCTTAGTTACAAGGTTGAATTTGAAGGAAATTTGGCTTGAAGGTGATTCCATGAAGGCGATTAAAATGCTGCAGGACACAAATGAGGATCTCTCTATCATTGGGCCTAAAAATAATCTTTTAAGAGAGAGCTTAAAGTTTTTTGACTACTGCATTATCTCCCACATTTGTCGAGATGGTAACAAAGGTGCACATATGCTTGCTCAATATTTTCTCCTCATTGATTCTCAAAAAACCTGAATTAAGGAAGTACCAAATTTTATCTATGATGTGATTAGAGAAGATATTATGACATGTAGGAATGCTCATGTAAACTAAGTCATTTCTTTTTACTAATAAAAAAAAAAGAAAAAAAAGTTCTTATACGTTTGAACTTTTGAGCATTATTAAAAAAAACATTTTCACCATTTATTGGGAAGAAGTTTTTTTTTTATTCTTTACCTCAAAAATCACAATTCTCCACTCCAATTAAGAATTATAGTATTATAAATTCAAAATCGAGATCCTCTGGCTCCAAATAAGCTCTCTCCCTACTAGGCTAAAAGAAGCTCCACATTAAGAAGTAGTTATAATATCATATAATTTACAAGACTTTATTTGATTAATGCATTTTTTAAGATTTTATTTCACACCCAACATAAATTTCAGTATTAGAATTAACTTTTTTTTATATCTTATAAATTTCTCAATATTAAAATATTTTTTTTCTGTTAAATTTATAAAATAAAATATTTTTTCTCACTAAAAAATCAGCTCTTCAACCAAACAAAGAACGAGTGAATAGATGTGAATTAGGTAAATTAAAATTTAATTACTTTAATTATATATTTTATTTATTATAATTATTTAATAAATAAAATATTCAAACTACCGTTATCAATGATAACCACAAGTAGAATCAACATACACATATATATATATATATATATATATATATATATATATATATATATATATATATATATATATATATATATATATGATCACATGCCCAATAAATAATGAGATATGTGACAAGATATAAATGCTAGAAAACAAGGCACATGATGTGATGTAATTTGACACCCCCATGCTTACATCTATTTCAACCAATCCACAAATTCATTAATTACAAATCACTTAAGTACTTAGATTACTGAAATTCTATTCATTCACAATTAATTAAGCATTAAAATTTAATTTTTATATTTGAATAAAAATTTTTTATCACACACTACACCAAAAGCTCCACAATTTAATCCATCCTACTTAAATTTTACTAATATGATTTATTTTACAATCATTTTGTATGATCTAAATCATTTATTATTTTTAATAACTTCACCACTATTATCACCTCCTCAATACAAATTTTTTTCTTTTAGTATTAATATAAATACTTTTATTTTAAATAAATTTATATTCTATATATTTAATTTTAAATATAATAAAACAAAAACTTTAAATTTTAAAATATTCTTCCACATCTTCAATTTCACCTAAACTACTTCTAACTTTATCAGCAAAAATAATATTATATTAAAAAAGATCAAAATACATTTTCTATTCAATCAAAACTTTTATAATTAATTTAAAACTAAATTTTGAACTAATTCAATTGTAATACATACATATATATATATATATACACACATATACACACACACATTAAATTGATCTGCAATCTCAGTTACCAGATCACGCAGGAAATGCGAAACATTTATAAGAAAAAACTGAGAATGAATGAAGTTCAGAATCTCCTACTATTAAAATTAAAGCAGACAACAGTACGAACATCAGATTATCCAACAATCGATTTACAACCGTTAACACAAAAACAAAAAGAAAAAAAGTTGACGGTTTTTTTGTAATTTGAACTTCTCCCCATGCAGAAACTTTTGCTTTGTTAAGAAGCAGAATCAAGAGCTAAACCTGAAATAAAGGGCCTTGGATTAAGGCTTTTCTTCTTCGAAGAAAAAGGGACTACATTCACTCCTCAACGACATTGACCAGCTCATACTCGACTAATGACAAGTTGTTATCCTCCTTTACCGTGAAGCTGGCGGGCTCTGTGACCTCGACCCGTCCCCATTTGTCGACCGCTAGTCTCATGGAACCCTTAAACATGTCGATCTTTGCATTGCGAAGGATCACAGTGGCTTCAGGTATCATCATGTCAACTGTTAAAGCAAAAAAAAACACAATTTAGTTCAGTTGTTATGATAACAGCAACCTTCAAGATTTTCCTGATCTTCACAGTCCTAATTGCTGACCATAACAATAGATGAATGAAAAAGGGAGTTCACAAACATGCCACACTGGAATTACCCATTCCTGAATCACATAATTTATACAAAACTCATATATATCAAGTTCTCTTTTTGAAACTTCTGTTACCAACCATAATAGTTATATATTGATAAAGTTGAACTACTTCGAACATGAGTTAGGACAGGAGATTTATCTGAGAGGTAACATAAGTCACATGCAATGTGAAGGAAACAAGACAGCACATAAACTGGCTCAATGGGTGCTGGTGAAGGCTAACCACAAGAATAGATTAACTCGATTTCCTCCATCAGTAGTGAAGTTGTAATAGATGATATGAAACTTTGTAATCTTTCAGCTTGATTTAATAAGAGTGATCACCGTGAAAAAATAAAATCACACGTTAAAATTTAACATTTATATACAACACTTCAAAAAGGGATAATGAAAATAAACCATTAATTAAAGATGTAAATAAGCAAGTTTAATATGTCATAAAATTTGCTGAAATAAAACAACGATAAAAATACTGGAATAGGTAATGTAAATAGAATAGGATTACACTATGATGACAATATCAACATTTTAATCTAGTATCTATTAACAAAAGTAGGCACACAAAAAATAAGACTGATTTCAATTAATTATCTAGTAGGCGAACAACCCCAAAACCTCAGGGTGAACGAGGTCAGCTTACTTGTCAAGAGGGAAAAAAGGGATTTACATATATCATACATAAAATTTCATATTTAATTATTAGACTACCTGAATATAAATATTACTCTAAATACACCCTAAACATATTAATATTATCCATTTGACCGCTTCACATTGTGGTTTCCATCCATCATCTCCTATCTAATCTAATCATAATTTTTTACATACGTATTTTAGAAATAAGAAATAGACGCTAAATATTACTCAATAATTAAAAATATCAACAATATCATATATTAATATTAAGTATTAAATTACTAAAGTAATATTATTAATATTTTTATATTACTGAATAATATTCAACATCTATGACTTATTTCTAAAATATTTATATAAACAAACTATGATTGGCAGCTAATCTAACCATAATTAGGTCGAGTAAAATAGTAGGTGATGGATAAATATCATAGTATGAAATTGATAATATTAATGTGTTTAAGTGTGTCTCTAGAGCAATGTTTATGTTCTGAATGTCTAATAAGTAAATATGACAATTATATATGTTATGTATGTAAATCTCCCAAAAAAACCACCAGCGTTCACAGTATTTAAGTTCACACTTTAGTGCTTGCCAAAAATTGTAATCTCCAAGCACAAGAAATTAACATGGTTATAACTTATTAAGACTACAATTTATTTTCTGGACATTGTCATCATTATCATTATTACCCTTTCTTGACTATCCAAGTGAGCTCTAGGAGTGGCTTACTTTCCAATAAATGCAATATTAGATATGTCTATGTATTTTCAGTGGAGGAAGCAATTTTTGTTATCCTAAGGACATTAAATTTTTTATTTCAATATCAATCAGCATCATTATTCCTGTTGTCAAGACCTGTATTATGGATGAATGAATTTTAAAAAGAACAATTGCAAACAATACACTATAAAGTTTCTGTAATACATAAAACACTCCAAAGCTTGTCGTTTTCTCAAAGTTTTCATATTAATGCATATTCATGTCAAGAACTTGTACAAGACATATAAGAGCACACAAAGATTCACATATATTGCCAATAGTATAAACACGTAAAGAAATGCACGAGTCTATGACCTCAAAAACAGCATTTTCTTATCATCAATTAGTGCAAGCTAAAATTACCATGGATCATTTTCATAATGATCGTTACTCATAAAATTAACACATCATCATTTGGGTTACTTTCTCCTAAATTATAAGATATAATCGGTGTGTCAGTTTCTGATCAAGTAACCAGTGAGCACCTTTGCAATAGGAGAAAAAGGCATTGCCATAGTACAAGGCCCTTGCTCAGGATGAACCATACAAAATCACTACTTCCACTTTTTTAAGCAACTAAAAGATCTCACCCAGAAAAGAGAGATAATTCTTGGGAAAAAAAAAGCGAAAGCCAGATTTAAGGGCACAGACTTCAACAGACCCCTGAATAGATCTGGAGACAGATCTAGCAAGATTTGGATCTAGAATTTATAATACGGCAATAATAGAACAAATTGAAACAGTTCATCACACAAACCTAACAAAAATACATGAAACGAAATAAAAAGGGGACGAGGCAAACCCTGATCGTTTCGGGCGGTGAATACGATGGTTCCGGTCTCGTCGCCGACAAGGCACTCCGCAATCTTCGTCTGCCTTAGGTGGGCCGACGCCGCCCGGCCCTTCTGCAGCACCGTCTGCGAATTGACCACCTTAACCGTAAGTGTGTGGCCGCTCGTTCCCGGCTTCAACTGATCTACCTTCACGAACACAGGCTTCCGCATCGCCGGCTTCGCCGTCGTCCCTCCTCCCTGCTGCGCAGTCGTCGCCATCAATGCGCGCAGTACAAGTTTATCCCCAGTGGATCGAAATGGAATAGCTGGAGAAACCCTAACCCTAGATCACGTCGAAGCTAAAAAATGCGCCTTTTTCAGCGCTCCGAACTTGGAAGGGGGCGAGCACGAAGAAGGCTAGCTTAGATCTGGGGATAGTGTCAAATGATCCGCAGATGCGATTTCGATTTTTTTCAAAACATAGTTTAATGGCCAAGATACGTGCTCCAATCAACTCAAGGACGGTTAGATAGCAGGAATGGTTTAATTACTTAGTTCTACAGGAACATCTTACGGGTAGTGGAATGGGAAGTGTATTAAGATGATTTTTTTAATTTAATTATTTTAATTAATTAATTAACTAATTAGCATAATTAAAAAAAATAACAAAAAAAATATTTCGGATACCGTTAGGGCTTGTTTGGTTGGAGGATAGATTTGGGTAAGGAAAGAGAAAATATTTTATTTTATAGAGTTGATGGGAAAGAAATTTATTTTAATATTGGGAGGTGTGTTGGATGTGAAATAAAGTTGATTTTAAGGTTGGAATTTGTGTTGGATGTGAAATAAAGTTGATTTTTAAGGTTGGAATTTGTGTTGGATGGGAAATAAAATTATTAAAATTTATAATAAAATTAAAATATTATTATTTTATTAATTGGCCCATTTTTAGGGCTTTGCCAAACAAGCCCTTAGACGTGCCTTTAAGTGGATGTCGCTCGACGAATGGACAAATTCTGATTAAAAGTGTGGCTGACTTCTGAGTTATTTTTTTTAAATTAAATATTCTTTCAAAAATATTATAACTTTTTTTTTATAATTTAGTACATATTAAATATTTATAATTAAATTATTTTTTTTCATGAAAATATTACCTTTAAATCTAGAAATAAAATGAGTATGATTTCATCCCATTATTCAATTGTATGTTTTGTATTCTATAATTTTTTGATAAGTTGAAAACATAATTATACAGAAAATATAAATATGTGTCTTCTATTTATATCCATATTATGTCATGTAGATTTGATCATATCATCTTTAAATTATTTTTCTATATTTATTATATATACCTCTCCTTTGAGCTTGAACATCGAGATGAGTTACTTTCTTGAGTATGCCCAAAATAAAATTTTCCTTTATTCACATGCGATGAAGAACCAGTAAATGATACATAATCTTAGAGTGGTCATTATCTTCGATATACCATATTATATATCTTATTTTCTCTGAATATTTGCATAATATTTTTACATCGCAATTGTTCAAATCGAGACGCATTACTCGACATATTTTATTTTTCAAATCAAATAATATGTCATCAAGTTTAAATTTTAAAATTTTAGTGTGACCACCAATATAATCCGGAGATCCATCTATAAATATTAAGTTACCACCAAAATGAATGGTAATATAATGTGATCTACAATACAATATCTTTGAGTAAGATTAATACAAAAATAATAGTGCCTAATTATTATTCAGCAAATAGATAGTAAGTAGGTCCGATGAATAATAAATAATTAAAATATAATTGTATTATATTTTTAATAATTTTATTTATTATTATATAGTTATTTAAATAATTATACGCTAAACAATCAATTAATTAATAATTAATAATTCAATAATTAAAAAAATATAGAACACACCTTAAGTGTTTACTGGTCTTGATTTTGTTCTTGCTTAACTCCTTTTGCTTTTTCTTGAAAATTCTAAGGAAATAAGAAGTGTGAAGAAAATGGGAGAGGGCCAATTTATAAAAAATTTTATTCATAAATTGCCTGCGCGGTGGGAGACTTTTGAGTAGCAAGAGTCACTCGCCGCGCGGGCGACTTCTCGTAACAAGAAGTTGCCCGCTACACGGGCAACTTCCACTTAACATCAACACGACTAATGGCATCAGACACATGCTCCTTTTGTCAATTTTTCTTTAGTTATACTTAGTTAATTAGTTAATCCTTAAAAAATCATCCATATTTTACGCAATTGCCCTTAATTGTAAATTAGGCTATATGCATTTTATTTCAGGTAAATTACGCTTAAGTTTCGAAAAAAAACTAACATTTAGCCTGTTTATTTGGAAGTTAAAAATTAACCTGATTTAATTTTAATCTGGCATATCACATCACACATAAAATTTAATATTAAAAAATAACTTTATTTCACATCTTCACATATTACTAAAATAATAACTAACTTTATATCATATTCTTCGTATATCTCAATATAATAATAATTTTTAATAAAAAATATTTCTATTTAATTTAATTTTAATTTTATTAAATTAAATTTTTTAAACAAAGAGGCTTAGCCCTGTTTGGTGCGAGGACCAAAATAGTACTAGTTTAAAAAATAATAATAATAATAAATAAATTTTTTAATTATTCTACATAAATTTTAATATAAAAAAATATTATTTTACTTCACATACTTAATAATTTTTAATAAAAATAT
>JAEMOT010000826.1:206592-219493 GCA_019297695.1 Apostasia ramifera
AATAGGGTTGGGTCGGGTCAATCGGGTAAATTAATTAAAAAATATATTTATTTATACATTTTATAAAAAAAATTATATATTTTGTAATATTTCTGACAAAATTAACATAAAAAAATTCTAAGAAATTTTATTAATATTAATGAAAATATTTATAAATATTTTACATAAAAATTTATTCATCATAATTACAAAGAATTCTTCTCGAGTACTCCTCCTCTTCTTCTGAACTATTATCCTTAAATTCGTCTACGAAATTATATTATTAATTTCGTGACTCAGCAGCAAACTAATCCTGTAGACAGGTAAGCATGCAAAGGGTTGCAAGAGACAAACTACTTCTGTAATCTCCTACTATTCTTCCTGTGGTGGAAAATGCTGATTTAGAAGCTACAGTTGAAGCTTGTGCTGCTAGTACATCTCGTGCCAAAGTAGATAAAACGGGATATTGCTTTGATGAGCTTTTCCACCACTCCAACAAGCTCATATCATCATCAAATTTCTCCTCGAGATGTAAATAGAATTGCAACTCGTTCAAATTTGTAGGGGCTTGATTCTGTGTTGTCGATTGCTCTCCAACAGTTGCTTTTCCTTTATCTGTAGCAACAGATCTTTTTGCTGCCGCCGACCTAAGAACGTTGAAAATGCCGGGCTTTTTTTTGTTGCTGTTTGTATTTCCACATGTTCTACATTCCTGCTCGCAACCTGCTCACAACCTGCTATGCCGGGCTTTTTTTTGTTGCTGTTTGTATTTCCACATAATCTACATTCCTGCTCGCAACCTGCTCACAATCTGCTCACTGTAATAAAGAGAAAACAATTCTTGGAGAGTTGTAAAAATTAATGCTTTTTCGACATCAGTGTTACTCCCCAAGAAATCAGAATATTCCGCGTAAAAAGTTTCAATAGCTTCGGTTCCCTAACGAGGATCAAGAATAGCAGTTATTGAATATAAAAGTGGAATTTTTTCCCAATATTTTTTAAATTTTAATTCCATGTCAGCAACAAAAGCTTTTAGAATTGGATCTGATCTAAACTCTAAAATTTTTTGAAATATTTGAAAAACATAAGGCAGAAAAATAGATGAAGTTGGATAATAACAACCTGAAAATTTTTTCAGTAGACTCCTTAAAAATGGACAATAATTCAAAAACCTTTTTTAAAAAAATCCAATCATAAGAATGTAATTGAAGGTCATGATTAAGTGTATATGAATTGTAAAAAGCAGTTAGCAAATCTTCGTATGGTAAAAGTGATTCGAACAAACGATGGAGTAAATTTCATTTAGTTTCTACAGGTAATGGAAATTTTACACAATTTATTCCGGCACTTACGCAAACATGTTTCCATTCACGCCTAACATTTGAATTTAAACGAATCCATTTTACAACATGCTTAAATTTATCGATAATTAAATATTCGAAATTAAAAGCACTAGAAACACATAAATTAATTATATGACATGCACATCTAATATGAAAAAGAGAACCATAAAAAGGAAGCTTTAAAAATTACCGTAAAAAATTAACTGCAGAATTATTATTCGAGTCATTATCCAAAGTAATACTAAAAATTTTATTTTCTATACCATAAATTTTACAAACATTGTGAATGTAAGAAAAAATGGTTGAACCCGTATGAGCCTCATCTAATACATCTAAGGATAATATCTGTTGCTGCATTCCCAACTGTCCATCGATCCAATGACAAGTAACGACTAAATAACTCGCGCCACTAATACTAGTCCAAATATCAGATGTTAAACTAACCCTATAACTAATATTACTGAGGTGTTCGATAAGAGATTTTCTATATTCATCGTACATTGACATACAATCTTTTTTAAGTATATGCCTAAAAATACGGGTATATTGAGGCTGTAAATATTGAATAATATATTCTAAAAATCCCTCTTTCTCACATATAGTAAATGACTGTTCGGTTCATACTACAAATTGAACTAAACCTCGACGTGCTTTATCATTTGTAAAAGCCCACGGCATAGATCCACTCTGTGGATTGAGTTGTGTTTGGGTTGGCTCTATAGTAGTAGGTTGATAAGTTTTCTCATCAAACTTATGAAATCTAACTAGGTGTTTCTTAAATGTACCAGTCCCACCACCGGTACCACCTTGTTTGTATGAATATTAATTTTTACAAATTTTATAAATAGCGACATATTCAGGTCTCTCCGAATTGCTATTCGGTTTAATTTGTAAATCAAAAAAATCTCATACCTTACTGCGTTTCGTCCGAGACTTGTTAGAGATACTTGATGATTGCGTTGACGAGCCAGTGCCGGTGCCAACATCTCCACTTGCCTCAGGATCATGTTCCGCAGATAGATCAAGATCAGTTTCTGAAGTTTCGTCAAAGTTCTCACCGAGTGCAGGAAGACGATCGAGTTGCGGAATATACTTCGGATCAATATTCCCTTGGCGACTTGAGGAAGAACCGCCAGAGAATCGATGTTGGGAAGCCATTAAAACGTGTTTGTAGATTTTTTAATAGAGCAGAAGAACAGAAAAATTTGATGAAAATTGTACGAATTATCATAACAAAAATTATACTATTTATAGAAAGTTCAATACATGTTAAAAAGTCTAACATTACCTTAAAACGGTCATTTTAGATTTTAAAACGGTCATTTGACCGTTTTCAAAATTGCAACGGTCAAATGACCTTTCAATCTAAAAAAAATTTTTTTTTTTAGATTACGGTCAGATGTAATCTGCCAACTGCAGATTACATGGGGGCAGGGGCAGCACCCGCACGGGCACTGCCCCCAATTTTTTTTTTTTTTTTTAAAAATGAACCGGAACCGGTCTGGTTCCGAACCGGATAACCGGTCTGGTTCCGAACCGGATAACTTATTTTGCTTACACAGAACCAGTCCGGACCGGTTCTGTGACCCAAAATGGTTAGAACCAGTCCGGTTCAACCGGTTCGATCACTGATCTGATTCAATCGATTCTGGATCAAATCGATTCTTACAGGACAGGTTTCGGTCCGGTTCCGGTCGAACCGGTCCAATAAGCAGCCCTACCCCTGTGTGGGAGTTAGGTTCCGGCGAGGCGCTTTCGTCGGCAGTTGGGGCCCAGCTCGTTCTCCCCAAGGGTATCAGGCGACAGCGGGCGGTCGGAAGCACCGGAGTTGTGAACGCCGAGCGATCTCGAATCATCAGGCCAATCCAACTTGAGATTGGGGCCGGTGAACAACTCCTGTCGAAATCGGGGCCCCAGCTTGTTTCTACTTAGGCGTTCCAACGTGGAAGCTCTCCAGTGGATGAGTACCATCTCCGGCGAAGCAGATAACAACGGAAGGACGGAAGCTTGGGAGCGGAGGAGGCTGAACAAGCTCGTCTCATCAACGAAGACAGGTAAGAAGATGGACCTTTACTCTAATGCTATTGATCAATCAGTGGTTTTTGGTTCGGATTGCGGTGCCAGTCATAATGAACATGCATGTCTTGAATTGCCGGGGAGTTTGGCGGGGGGCGGCCTCGATCTGTCAGAGCACTGAAAAACTAACTGAGGATCTATAAGCCACAATTGGTTTTCCTTTCCAAAACTAAATTATTCAGCATGGAGTTTAATAGAATCAGGGAGAAATGCAGCTAAGATGCAGGGTGGCAGTCAGTAGTGTGGGTAGAAGCGGAGGACTCAGGCTAATATGGAAAGAATCCCTCAACATCATGACGCAGCGAGAGAATGAAAAAAAAAAAAATCTATATGCACTTCTGTATAAAATAACAATGGCATAAAGCTAGACAATTAAATAGGAGGCGAGAAGATTAAACCAAAGTGCTCTTTAATTATATTAATTTGCATATAAAAAAGTTCCATGGTGAATTCTCAGTAAAGATTAGTGAGGCTCTCAACATATCCAGTAAAGTTACATAAAATAAAACCAGAAACCTGTCAAGGTTTAGGAAGAAATAAACCAGTATGCAAATTCACTTGAAATACTTTATACATGTGAAACTGGACAGAAAATGCAGTGTCAAATAAACAAATTGAAACTCAGATTTATGTAGAATAAATTTGAACACATTAAGAATGAGATAATCCCAAACCAGAGAACAAAAGGGAACAAAGGAAAAATACAACTAA
Source organism: Apostasia ramifera (assembly GCA_019297695.1). Lineage (NCBI taxonomy): Eukaryota > Viridiplantae > Streptophyta > Magnoliopsida > Asparagales > Orchidaceae > Apostasia > Apostasia ramifera. Next base: position 210,702 of record JAEMOT010000826.1, read on the forward strand.
TCCAAGGAAGTGCAAAACGTAGACCAAGTCTAGAATTTAAACAACAATAAACATCAAGGAAAAAAGAAAAGTTGAAGAATAGAAGCCCTAAATCAACCGAGCCTCTAGCCTCAGGGTGAAGATATCCTGCAATCGCTGTGCTCTACTCCGACTCCAATAGTGGTTACAACCCTTTGCTGCTCCCAATGACAAGCCTGCACCCACTACGCGGATCAGTTAACGAAGATCTTCCCATCTCAATTCAATCTAGAGTAATCTCATTAACATCATCAACTTGCGAAATTCCCTAGATGCATAATTTATAGCAAAGTAGAGGACCAAGGTCTGGGCAGAAACCAACTCGGCAACATGCTTTAGTTATGAGAAGAAGGCGGATCGTGGCCATAGTGTTGATTGTCGGTCGGTAAAGGCCATTGACGCGTGCGAAACTAGTGACCTGGCCGTCGTGGTCCAAAAGTTTCGCTAACTTGTTGAGCTGGGTGACATTTGCACACATCTAGATGGAGACTTGATTGGAATTAGGCTTCAAAACTATTTTATTGAAGTAATTGCAATTTGGTCCCTCCTTTTCTGCTTTTTTGTAAATATGTCCAAATCTAATTTAATTTGAGTCCAACTTACTCCAAATTGGCCCAACCATTTACATGACACATAGTGGGCATACCCACTGATAAATAAGTTTGGTTGACTCAACATAAAATACATCTGTCTTAAATGAATAAAAAAATAATTCTACAATAAGCTAATTTTGCTCGAATGCGAAAATCAAGTTGATACATCTGCAGGTATTTGAAATGCCTCTGCATCACATCGACTTGTAGAGTTTCTCCTGCTATTACATGTTAGATATTTTGCAATATTTTAGTTGTGTGATTGTCCCACATTGGGAAAGGGGAAAAAGTTATAGATATTTATAAAAGATTTTCTTATATGATTAATGATTTGTTATATGAATTAATCCCATGGGCTTCTCCTAATAGATTTTAGTGAGCTTAATGAAAATTTAATGGTCTTTGATGGGTATTTAGGCACTTGGGACTTGACAATTTAGTATGCTAGAAATTTTATTTTGCTAATTTATTTTTATTCATTTGTAGTTAGAATTATTAAATTTTGAAATATTATTTTATGGAAAGGTACTTACCAAAAGTTTAAAATTTAAGATATGTGTCTTTTAATTCCAAAGATTGGTTCGAAATGTCCTTTGATCATTTAATTGAATTCTAAAGGTATTTATAAATCTTACATAACTACCTAACTTATGTATCTTGTTATCAGTGAGTTTAGTGCCTTTATTGCATCCTGAAAGGTAATAGTGTTTTATACCCAAATTTGCTTTTATGTTTATTCATGCCTTAAAGTTTTCTAGTTTTCTTTAATCTCTAACAATCTAAAGGTAAATTTGTGAGCATAGATTCACAAAAAACCTCTTCTATTCGTACAATAATCGTTGTTGCACTGTTTAACATGAGTACTGTAATAAAGTTACAATACTAGAATCAAGACAATCAAACTTGATTAATTTCATGGTTCAAACTTCACGCGTTGGAAACTTGGAAGGATAAGATGGTGTTTTTATTGACTGTTCTAAGGATCTATTACATATTGGATCCTAATTACAGGCAATTCTGGAACCATAGGAAGATGACTCTGAAAGCTTGAAGGCTACAAAAAATAAGTGGAAAGAAAATGAACTAGTTTGCAAGGGATGCATTCTAAATTCCCTCGTTGATCGCTTGTACAACCTCTACGTCACCTTGACCTAACCAAAGGAAATTTGGACGTCCCTAGGAATGAAATATAACAATGAAAAATAGGTACAAATAAATTCTTAAGTACTTCGAGTTTAAAATATCTAATAACATGCCAATCATGGACAAGGTCATGAATTATAAATCAGAATTCCTAATTCGCTTCAAGGGATATTTTATCAAAATTTGCTGCCCGACACCGCCACAGGACCTTGTTAGAATTGTCCATGCTTCATAAGAGCAAGTCATAATATTTTCCCCATTTGTCTTTAAGCTTCCTCAATGCATTCATAAACTTAGTAGTATCTCCTGTCCCACCTTATTTTTCAATTATTGTGCTATCAATAACCACTTAGCACCCATAAGAACTCCTTTGATCATTTTTACCCTAATGAATGCATCAACCAATTGTGCAAGAATGTCTAACTCTGAATCGATTAGACCCTTTCTAGACTTACCATCCTTAGATGGCCTAACCACTTTACCCTAACTAGCCCTTTATCAGGCATTTTAGTTGAAGAATTTTATTGTCACCCATGGATGAAGAATGAACAAATCTTTTGGAAGGTGAGATTTTTATTAAATTACAGGGTGTATATTTTTAGTCTAAAAGCAAAAGAATTTGTATTGTTCCACAAAGAAGCAAGAGAAAGAGACCATATAAATAACTCAATCCTAATTAAACAAATACCTAAATAATAATGGCCCATCTAGTATTAAGAGCACGCCTTTATTTGCAGAAAGACTTTTATGATTTTACAACTTGCATCAAAAATAACTCGTAATCCACATTTGTGATACTTTGTGGTACGAAGAATAATTGAATGATGCACAAGCTCCATGTGTAAAATTGAAATTGCTTGATTCACATTATCTTTGTTCCTTAGTTTTTTTCCTCAGTTTTTTTTTCTCACTTGATTTCCACTTCCTACTTCATACTGACAATGTCAAAACTAAACACCAAACAAAAAATGACGTACTAGTCACCCCTAGAACTATATATACTGCCCAACACAATACTTTTGTACTAATGCAAGTTCAATTGTATTGCATCATAATATTTTTTTACAAGGTCTATGAAAACTAGAACAACGTTCCAATTGTCAGCAACATCATCTAGAATTAATACAACATAGCCAGAAAAGCACATATTGAACTTCTACCATATATTTGTGAAGCCAGAAGTAGTGAGTTAATAAAAAAATAAAAAAGACTTATTTGATAATTTATTAAAATTTAAAGACCCGAAGTTATAATTTAAAAAATGTGAACCTGCGCGATATTAATCATTAAATTCAGGGACTTAGGCATAATTTGCCCCTCTATAAATTATTACTTTCTATAAATTATTACTTTCTATAATTTATTTCTCTCATCAGCAATAAATGCTCTTAATAAACCCACATTAGTGCTCAATACTCAGGACCACGTTTGCTATAAACCCACATTTCGTCAACTTTCTCTCAGAGGATAGAGAAACCCACATTTCTATTTATAAACATATTGCAAACGTAAGTCCCATAACTGTGGGTTTAATTTTTGGGAGTAGGACGTACGTTCGAATGTCGGGCTACTATTTGGACAATGTTTGCATCTACAGCAGCATTGATCCAAAAAGCATTTTCAAATGCACCGTCAACCTCAACACAAATAAAATAAATCACAACATAGAGTACCAATACAGTAGAGTAGCAATACAACTCTACAAACGCACAGCCCACACGAACAAGCATATGCAGAAGAAAAAATAGAAAAAACATATAATTGAAACAAAACAAGATAATTTAAAAAACATAACCATTATACCAATCAGGTGGAATTTGCAAAACCATGCGTTAATGCGGAATAATATGCTCTGATACCAAAGTTGATATAAGATAGAAGAAGAAGAAGAATAACAACAACAACCACCAAGCCTTAATCCCACTAGATGGGGTCGGCTATATGAATTACACTTCTTTCTTTTATGAGATGGTTATTGATTTATGTTATATTTAGTATAATTTGCAGCAAATTTCTGTTGATTTTAGCATGTAAATCATTTATATGCTATGTAAATGACGATGCAAACTCACAAGCCCTATAAGTAATGGGTTGCTCAACTATGGCCTAGGGCTACCTAGGTTCCTAACCCATTACTATCTTAAAAGCACTCTTTATATGCTATGGAATATTTCACTGACGTACTCTCTGCCATCAAACTTCATAGTGAATTCTTCAAGCTACGGTTTACCATTAGAATTCATCAACTTGGTTCTCATTTTCTTCCACAATATTTTCAAGAAATAACTCATAAATTATGTTTCTTGATCCGAGACAATAGATTGCATAACCTATTACATCTTGCAAACTCAATGGAGAGCTAAAGATGTACCTTTTAAGTGGTTTAGATAAAAAAAATTGTGAACTGTAAGAAAAGTTAAGGACTAGGATATATTAGCTCGTTTAGCAAATAAAAAATTATTTGATGATGATGCTAATGATAATTTGATTGGTTCCCCTTTCTCTTTGAAATTATTTAATTGTAATCGTTGGCATTCTTTTAGTACAAATCTATTTCATTGGTTTCTTCTTCTAAGCATCATATTCAATTTCTACTCAAAAGTTTTAGAAGTTGGTTGTGTGCCACCTGCTTTCAAATTCCATAACATGTATTATTTTTTGTCATCTTGTAAAGCATTTCATCCTTATTTGGATTGTGGAGATAATTATGTCTTATTATTGTCAAATTTAATTATCGGATGATGTCCTAAATGAATTTTTTTTTGACCCGATCCGATCCGAGTTTCGATTTGATTAAACCCCAAATGAATTTTTTTTTGACCCGTCAATTCGCCCCATTTACTGACTCGATCCATTTACAAATAAATGGATCGGATATGGATCACCATTGACCTGATTCATTTAAAATTCGTTCAGTTTATGTAATCTAATTTGTAGTTCACAGGGAAACATTGTGGCTAATAATCTTTTTGTTAGAAGTTTCAAGTAAAGAGTGTCACTATAATTAATTAATAAAAGATTCTCACATATTATATTAGTAGATTATAGTTTATAGTGCTCAGTTTATATTTCGCAATATATATATATATACATATTACAAATACTGTTTTTTATATTAAAATATTTAATTAATTCATAAAAATATAATATTCTTCCCTTATTTTATTTCCAATAAATTTAACATTGTTTTAAATTTGATTATGAAAATTACTTAAAAATAACTACTTTTATTGTAAATGGATTAAATCCGAAAACCTGAGTTCCGAACCGATTCGATTTCCGACCTTGAGAGGATATGGATCGACCATGACTAGGGGTGTTAAAAATATCCGAAACTCGAAACTCGCTCAGAACTCGTTCGATTTTTGAATCGGCTCGAAATCGGTTCGAAAATTTTGAATCGAATCATGAGCTGAGGATTTTGGCTCGAAATTCATTTCGAGCCAATTTCGAGTTGGCCCTAGCTTGCTCGAAACATGATTCGATTTGGCTCGAAATTATATGTATAACATAAATAATATTGATATATTATATAAATATATACATAAATAAATTGGTATTTTATATAATTTAGTTAGTGGCTTAGTGGTAGAGTAGAAGAGATTTAAGGTTTATTTTCCTCAAGGTCTAGGGATCAAATCCTCTTAAATACATAATATTTCTACAATTTTTTTTTCAATTTCGAGTTGATTCGAATCATGATTCGAGCCGGCTCGAAATCGAATCATTTCGAGCCGAGCCAGCTCTAATCATATCCCATTTCGATTTCGGACCGATTTCGAGCCGAGCCGAGCTCGAAATTTTCGATTTCGAGTTAAGTTTGACTCGCTCGAAATCGGCTCGATAACAGCCCTAACCATGACCCGATCCGATGTATAACCCGATCTGACATATATGGATTTGGATCCGGGTCGGAGTCAACCCGACCCGAATCCGATCCGTTGACAGGCCTACCTAAAAGAAAGGAATTATCGAGGCAAAGTGCTGCTCTGGGCAGTCTTCTAAGCCGATAAAAAAATAGTGAGAGGGGCACAATAATAAATTATCCCACATCGAAAAGGAGGGGAGATCCTGAGTTATATAAGTAGATTATATGATCTCAAATAGAAGATGTGTTTTTTGGGGCAAAATCGTGAGGCTAATGATGGAAAAATCTGTAGTTAACCGTGCTTGGGTTGGAGTAGTATTGGGATAAGTGGTCTCCTGGGAAGTACTCAAGTCATGTAGTTCCCTAAAGCCAAAGCAGACAATGCCTCTACACTTGGATTACGAAATATTACAATATAGTATCAGAGCTGACCTCCCGTAATACGATATGATTCGAGGACGAAGCAGGTGGAAGCTGGTGAGTCTGTGACGCCATTGGCCGAAGAGAGCGATGAGTGATCGCCGGATGATGTTCTAAGAGAAAGGAATTACTGAGGTAAAGTGTGGCTCTTGGAAGGCTTCTAGACCGATAAAAAAGTGGTGAGAGAGGCACAGAAATGAATTGTACCACATCAGAAAGGGGGGAGATTCTGAGCTGTATAAGTAAATAACATGATCTCAAATGGTAGAGGTGTTATTTGAGGCAAAACCGTGAGACTAATGATGGAAAACTTCGTGATTAAGCGTACTTGGGCTGGAGTAATACTGGGATGGGCGACCTTTTGGGAAGTACTCAAGTTACGCAGTTCCCTAAAGCCAGACAATATCTTTATACTTTGATCACAAAATGTTACAATAAGAGTGCTGGGGTTGTCATGACTACTGTTATGAATGAATATTTGACTTATTTGGCAAAAATGCAAGTTAAGAAGCCATCACATCCCACTTGAGCTGATTCCATTGATTTCTCCAGCATCGACTCAACAGTCTATTCAGTTAGCTCTGCATTATGCATCTTTTTTTAAAAAAAAAAAATTATGTATTCAACCGGCTTTGTATCTTCTCACATTCCTTACGTGTGCATTAAGTCCATAAGAGGGGGAAGAGCCTAAAAACAATAGAGAGACGTTTGCAAAAATGGTTTTGATGATTTGTTTTACTTGCAGTGTGTTCAAAGGGAAGCTGAACTATAGAGCTTTCAGGATTACATCATAACTAAGGCAGATGGCTAAGGCTATGCTTCTTGGCATGGTTTGAGGTACCTCCATCAATGCCACTTCGATTTTGGATTGATTATCTTTTCATTTTCTCTTATTTTTTCTGTAAACTCACTATTTGCTGAAGTTTTATGCAATCACCCATGAACTTGTGATGTGCTCTTGTTAGACTTTTGTAGATTTGTGAAAGAACTTGCTTCTCTTAGAGTTTTTGTTTGCTCTGGTTGCATAATATTTCATTGGAGACTTGGAGTAAACTTAGTTCAATTTTGGAAGATTTGAGAGAGAGAGGAAGAATGCAACTGAGGTTCTCGGATTTTCATCCTAGCCTTTAGCTCATTTCTTTCAGAATTTATATTTGATTCAATTCTATTTTATTTTACATGAGTAGTAGCACCATAATCAAGCCAAAAACCACCTTTCCTTTCCATACCATTGCATTTCATCTAAGAAAAACATCATAGCCATATGGAAAACCTATCTCATACGAAATGAAGTGACTACATTTTGGAAATGAAGTGCTGAGAATTGTAGATGATGCAAAAACTGAGAAGCACTGAAGATGCTAGGTGATTGGGAAGAGAAGAGGATGTGTGACTTAGGTACATGAAAATGAACTGCAGCGGGGATGGTTGAGCAGACTTACGTATAGGGTTTGGGGTATATTAGCCTGCTTTATGATTTTCTCTTGTTGTTGTGTAAACATTAAGGTCACATCATTTCGGAGAATAAAACTTATGAATATTTATGTGGATATCCCTTTTACACTATTTGCATTTAGAATATATTTTCCATGTGCTGTGGACTCAACGTAAATTCTCCTGTGTCTGCATCATATTTTGGTATCAGAGCCAGGTTTGTCTATAGTTTGTAAACTATAGACGGTCTTTATTTTATTTTTAAGTATGAGTTGTATCTGATACATTGCATATTACCTATCTAGTGCATCAATGGAAGATATCCGGATTGTGTTATCACAGCACCACCATTAATAGGATATGAGTTTTTCGTAGATTTTATTTTTTCATGTTCTAATGTAGAATATTTAATTAAGAATAAAATTTTCTGTCTATTATAAGTACTGTGATAAACCTTGTGAGTTATTAATTTATGATCAATAACAATACAATTTTGTTTCTATTAAAGCACTTAAATATTTGAGAGTAACACCTACTAAGCACCCTAGACCTTGCTATATCCTATTGCAAGTTTTGTCCATCATTATTCATATTGCCAATGCTCTGTGTGACATCATTCCTTTTAAGTGTGTTCATGTTATCTTCGGGTGTCCATAGCTCGATTCAAGTCAGGGATACTTTGAGAACGGTTTATGGCATCTTAGGTTTGGTAAGTGTAAACTTCAACTTGTACGACTAAATCAAGAATTAGAACAAAACTCTCCATAACCTTTTCTCACACTGATGCGGGATGAATGAATGACGATGCAGTTTAGAGATTAGCAATTTTATAAAGCAGATTATTCACAAACTAATGCTTCAATATCAGAGAATAATTTTGTGATGACTGAGAAATTAATTAAGCCCGCAAAATCAATTACTTTAAAAATTTTAAATAAATTAGATCGAAGGTAATTGAGAAATTACCAATTCAGATTAGGGCGCAATCTAGTTTTCAACAAGTCAGAAACAGGGAACAGGATTAGGGATCTCACAATATTTAACCAACAATAATTGAAAATCACTCAATAATGAAAGGTCGCACAGGCGGAACAAGTTCAGGCAAATCACAAGCGAGTAGAAAAGTCCAGATTATTCGATTTTACTAGATTAAAGATTTTGTTTAAATTCGTACCTGAACCAGAAAATTCAGGGACCAAAATGTAACTCTCCCAAAATAGGATGAGGTCGCAGGGGCGCTCGGGCGTGAGAAACGGGCGCGCAGGCACGCTGGAGTGGGCGAGGCGGGCGCGCGGGCAAGGCTAGCGCGAGAGGCG
>JAEMOT010000826.1:219513-239009 GCA_019297695.1 Apostasia ramifera
GTCGCGATCACGTCGAACCCGAGTCGGCGAATTAAATCCAAGAATGCAAATTAGTAGGTGGGGTGGGCGATGATGAGGTGAGGTGAATGCTGAGAGATGAAGATGAATGGAATCGAATCTGGAAAGGAGGAGCTGGAGCAGGTGGAATTTAGGGATTCTCACCCAAGGCCCAAGCCCTTCCCTATCCAGGATATCGATTCATTCCAGAATCAAATAATCCTGAGGGAAAACACAAATCAGATTTATTCAGCATTCACAAATAAGAATAACAGGGAGATGTTTATATAGACCTCCATACAAACTGACTCAATAAAGAAAAATACATAATGTAATAAATTCCTCACACAAACGATGAAGTACCAGATAACATGCATAAAGTAATAATCACAGATATAGAAATAACTAATGCAAAATAAATGCGAGAAATAAAATCATCCCAAAATGGAATCTCCAATCAATCAGAATGAATGAGAGATTTTCAATCCACCAAGTCAGCGATCCGCAACATCCATGTGTCCTGACAATCAATCCAGATCGAAGCAGCGTGGCTAGATCTCGGCCGTCGACGATAAACTCTGTCAGGAATGAATCGACGGTCGATCGTGGTGTCCCCACAACACACGAACTTGATGCCATACTTGAGCCTCAACTTATTCTGAAGCCTTCACGAAATTGCACAACCAAAGAGCAGAGATGTATCCGTACTGGTGTCTTTTTTAAAATTTTACTATTTATACGAATATTTTTTTACATATTGGACAGATTAGAGCATCTCACCAGTGACGTTGAGGATAGTGTCTTGCTATGTACCGTGGTTAGCATGTTCACACATATGAGAATAAATATTTTGAGCAAAGCGATAGCGATGGTCCTATGACTTTAGTGTCGAGTTGTCCTATGTTTAGTAGCAGCCTTTCTATCAAGTCGTATCTTGAGTCTTATCGTAGTAGATGTGATATCCTTATCCATAACCCAATCTTGTGTGGGACCCATCAATCCCACCTTAACATTTGAGATCAATAGGGGTCCTTATACGTTATTATTGCGACAATTGGGATAGATAGATTGTGTTGAATTTACCGATTTTGCATAGGGCAATCGTTACACTATGATGCATACCTTTACTTGTGTTGTACATTTAAAGAGGCGTGTTCACTTCTCTCTGATTTCCAGGAGCTAAGTCCGAAAAAGCTTCTTGTTAAATTGCCTCCCCAGTGGTGTAGCTGGTTGTCTGTCTATTGGATCCCTATAGAGATACAGGAACTACTTCAATTTGGATTCATTCATGTGGATGCCTTCCTACTTGCTTGTTCTTTTGTGGAAGTACAACTATGGTTGGCAGTGTCATTCATATTTTTCGGTTGATTCTCTAGTTGATACATTTGTAGTCCAATGGAATAATCTTTTGACTATTTTGTCATATTAGAAGTTGTTAGTCACGTTAGTATTGAGTCTCATTTCCCTTCATTTTCTTTCAAGTGGTTGTCTCATTCCGGTTCATTGCCAGGTGTCTAGTTTGCTTTATTCACTGTGTTTTATTTATGTTAGCATATTTATTATCATTTAGAGTTAGTGAGCATGCTATCATCACTGCATTACATATACATGCATGATCTCCCTGTTGATATTCATAGGAAGCAAGCTCTCAGTTATGATAGGGTCAAAATTGTAGAGGATCAACACTGGAGATTTATTGAGTATAGTGTAGGTGATTATGTCATGGTGACTTGGTGATGGTACATCCTGAGCAATTTCCTTTAGGAACCATAAGAAACTAATTGCAAAGAAAATAAGGTATTTAAAAATACTTAGGAAGGTGAACTATAATGCCTATGAGTTAGATCTTCCATTGGACACTAGAATCAACCCAGTGTTTAATATAGCAGATTTAACTTTGTATAAGGAGATTATTCTTGACAGATCTCCGCACTCCTCTTCCTTGATTCCACCTCTACCATATGCAGCTATCACTCCACCTCATGTAACCTCCATTTCACCTACTGCATCTTCAGTCTCAAGTGATTCGAACGAAATTTCGATTCCTACCAATCCTAGTTCTTTACCTACTGATCTCATGCCTTCATCGAGTGCTATCCTTCTGCAGAGTGCCACATCATCACTACTACCTTTACCTTGTTGTATCACCTGATCTATTCTCTTAGACGCTATCCTTGATGAGCAAACATATGCTACCATTGACGAAAGTATTCACAGGTTTCTGACTAGACGGAGAGGTCTTCCACCATCTGATGACTCTTGGGTTACTCTCCAGGACTTATAGCACTTGTATCCAGATTTTGGGAGGTCACATTTGCCTTAGCTCTCAACGAAGTTGAGCTCTTCAAAGCCGGGAAGTGTTGATGCAGAGCATCTATGATACCACCTTCATCAAATTAGTGGGCCTTACTTTGGGTTCTCATATTTAGAGCTTGATCATGGGCTTTAGTTATCCTAATTTTATTTTATAGGCATTTCCTTTTTATTTTATTTGAGTGAGTTTGTAGTGAAGTTTTATGTATTTGTGTGTTTATTATTTCAATAATTAGGTATTCATCCGATTGGGAAGAAAGTGCTAGCATTGCTTGACTTTAACAGGTTTTAAGTGATTTAGAAAATGGTAAAAGAGGAATTGAAAGTAATGAATTTGGATTTAAAAGTAAGAAATTTGGACTTTATATGAAAAAAGATGAAACTAAGGAACTGACGCACAATTTCCCCCCAATTAGCGCAATTGATTTGAATGGGTGGCAATCTTCATATTAGGAGAATGAAGGAGGGGACAAAACAAAAATTTTGTAGGCCAAGAAGGGTGCTCTAGCCGCCAGCCTTCACTTCCTCTTCCCCATTGATGGACCATTGGATTGAGATCCAATGGCTGCTATTGCGCCTGCTGGATCAAGCTCCATCTCAGCTCCTAGAGTGTGCCATGTGGCGCGATCCTGTTACACCTGCTGCCTTAGATTGATCTGGCCCTCCAAATCTCAATATTCGATGGTTTAGATTGCACAAAACTCGATTAAAACTATTTTACGAGTATTTAAGGTCCAATTTGGATGAATTTGGGTTGGTTTTGATCAGAATTTTTCAAAGAATTCAGATTTCATTGTGTAGAAGCTTTTTTAGCATTTGGGGGGGGATCCAACATAGCATTTGGTGAGGAAGAGGAGATCAGAATTGTCAATTTTTTTGGGTTTGAGGCACAGTCAAGAGGATCGGTTGCATGGTTTGAGTCCTATTATGTTTCTTCAATTTTCTTTTTGTTTTCTACATTTTTTTCATAGTCTTTCTTTTTATTTTTTAGGTTTGTTCTGTTTAGGATTGGATTGTTTCTAGTTGCTGTTAAACACTTTTTATTATAATTTTCTAATTTTTCTTTATTATTGCTGGAAAAAATCTCAAATAAGAAAAATGTTAGAATGTTTTTCTTATTATTAGTTAGATTCACTACATATTTGGATATTTAATTTGTAGCATAATCATTTTAATTCTTAATTTATCTTTGAAATTTCTTATTTTCACGCATTGGTTACTTGTTTATTTGCCTCATTTATTGCTGATGTCTATATAAGCTCTATTTTTTTCTCGTGTTGATGTGTGAATGTTAAAATCACGCCATTTTAGAGAATAGAATTAACGAATATTTATGTGGAGTTTCCTATGCATTTAGGCTATATTTTTCTTGCATCGTAGGCTCGACATAAACCCTTCCTTGCCAATATCAGAATGCCTTGCGACAGGTTTGTTGTTTGAGGCTCCAAGGGTTTGTTCATGGTAGATGATGGACATCTGAAAGCAAATGGTGAGGAAGACCATTGTAAATAATACCTCCCCTTATTGCCATTCACGGTTTGATCTCTTCCTTACTAAAAATAGCTCATGAGAAAATCTCTGTTAGTGAGGATGCTTGGGAGTTTGACAAAAGCCAAATAGCCTTTCCTTTTGAATAGTAGAAACTATCCTACTCGTGTTAGAAATGCTTGATGAAGTACAGAATAATATGCCTGAAAAAACTAGTACAATTTTGAAGGAAAATGAGTTCTATGTGCCTTTTAATTTACCCTGGCTATCATAAAAATGTCAGGTATGCCGGATTCCGGTAGTTGTAACTTTGTTTTTGGTTCCACCTCATTCATCAGTTGCTGTCGATTTTGTAGAAATAATTGATCTGAAAATGAAGCATGTTTTGTTCAGGGAAATCTTAGCCTAGGCTAAATTGACTGCAAATTTTATCACAGATATGCTGGGTCTGTGGATAGATTCTAATAATCCAGATCTGATTCGCGTGAACTTGATTGTACTAATATATAATTTCTAATTTGTTATTGTGCACCATGAATGTTCCACATTGTTTATTCGAGGTGACAACTGATCTTGAAAGTGCTATAATTGTCCTAGAACAACCCACGACTTGCAAATGGATGTTCATGTTCCCAAGTTGGAGATGTTTCAAAATCTGGTGGCAACGTAAGTGCTAGTTATATCAGTAAGATTGCATTGTTAATTCTGATATGCTTAACACTCTCTACTCGTTATTTTCTTTAGTCTGCATTTGCGCCATGTGGACAGTGGACATGTTGATGCACTTTTTCTGGTAAACAATATTTTATTATTGGGATAATTACCTACATGCTACACCATTTAGCTTTATTTATGTATTACCCATCCATTCTTAGTTAATTACGCTATGCACACTCAAAACATTACAAAATCTTACATACACACACTTTAATTTGTTTCTATTATAATGAGTAATCATAATTTTTCAATAACCTAACTATAGTTAGGTCACAAAAAATCTGAGCTGTTCATCATATTATTTTAAGGATATTTAAATATATTTTGAGTAAAAATCCTAAAATATTGATGTTTAAGTGGTGGCAAGAGAAAAAGATATTTGCGATGTGAATTGATTTTAGGATAAATCAGCGCTTTAGTGTGGCATTGAGGAAAAAAAAAACACACCATTAAGGGTAAAAATATAATTTTAATGATTTACTAACAAAATATTTTTTTTTCAAATAGATTTTGACTGAGTTTGAAGTCAAGTGTGTGAATGTAAGATTTTGTAATGTTTTGAGTGTGTATAACGTAATTAACTAAGAATAGATGGGTAACGCATAAATAAAATTAAATAGTATGGCATGTAGGTAATTATCCCTTTATTGGGAATTTTGTTCAGATTTTCTCGACAGATTAAGTTGATCAATGTTAGCATCAACAATATATCATCTACATTATATAAAACTAAAAGTACATACATATGATCATATATGTATGCATCTATTTTCGAGTTGATCAACTTCATTTTTAGTGATTATTGAGCGCATGTAAAGCTTCAAACATAACTACCAATTCTAGTCGAAGTTGTGGCTGACATGCACTGATTCTTGTGCAGTCGTACATTTATTTACGTTGGAAGCATGTGAACCCATTTACATGCATATGTTAATAGCCACGCATGCATTGAAATGGCATGCTTATACTAGATGTATTTGATAAATTATAAATTACTGCATTGTTACAAACCTGTAGGGTATGGCTGGCTTTGAGTCCACTTCGAGCAAGTTAAGCTCAATTCAAATTTATTTTTTTTTTATTTTGAGGCAAGTTTGATTTGAGAAGGTTAGGTTTTTTTTCACGTAGATTTTCAAGTTGAATCGAACTTTAATTGTATGTCATTTTTCATTAATATTTTCATTATATATTATGTATATTAAGATATAGTATCATAGATTTGTTCATATATACATATATATTTAAACTTTAATTTCATTGTATAAACTATCATAATATATTTACATGTATAAAATATCTTCAACATACTTATGAAAAATTATAAATAGAAAAATTTCACTGAGATTTAAAAGTAAATTTTATAAAACAGTGATTAGACAGTGCTAAACGCTGAACTATAAAACAAAAACATACAAATAAAATAAGTATCGGAGAATGAAGATACCAAGACGGATGGTTGGATATACGCAAAAAGATATGATGAGAAATGAGTGTATCAACGAGAAGGTTGAAGTGACTTCAATTGAAGTTAGACTTAGAGGGAGTCGGTTTAAATGATTTGAATATATAACCATAGGTTAATAGAAGCTCTGGTAAGGATAATTGAGTCATTGGATCTTGACTATGTAAAAAAGAAAAAATGAAGATAAATGAGATGTTGTTTGATACAATGCGAAAACAGAGGATTCATGTTGTCAACTAACCTACTCAGTGGAATAAAGGCTTGGTTATTATTGTATGTCGATACGCATATTGAGTCAATTATGCGTTTGAGTCATTTTCTCTTTGAGCGTAGGTTTCACATCATTAGAAAAGCGAGTTGATTCCGAATCAGGAAAAAGGTGAGTATCAAGTTTCATTGCACCCCTGCGGAGCAGTTTTGCCATTGTTGTATGGTTTGGTGCAGCATGATTTGCATTACTTACCAATGCACTTCTGTCAGGGCAGTTCATATTTTGTATTGTTCTTTTATATTTCATTACATGACATTTTCATAGTCTTCTTTCTTTTAAGGAAAGATGTTCATATTGCATTCCCAATCTCTGAAGGAAAACTAAATCTACCAAGAGAGGTGATTGACATTGAGCAGCAGATAAAGTTTCTGGAGTGGAAGAAGGAGATGCTTTCACGTGATATGCAAAGAGAAGAAGCATCATTAAACAATGCAAAAACCTTGTTGAAAGCCAAGTCTGAAGGATACAGAAAGCTCATGAATGGAGTGTTCACTAACGAACTTTAGAAGAAATGAGAAAAAGGTTTTAAGGTTTTCAACACATAAAAATATATATACTACAATATCTAGATATACGTGTGTGCGTGTGTGTATAATGTTTTGCTCTACTGAAATGGTGAAGCTGCAGATAAATACGATTTTGTGTACAGAATGCTAACGTACATTAGCTGGATTTTTTGAGTATGAGAAGATAACGTGGTCATGCTCACATGAATAGGTGTGAGTTTGGCTCGAAGATTGACGTCGTTTGATGTTCGGATTGATATTTAAGTCGAATTGAACTCAGCTCAAGTTTATTGAGCTAAGTCACGAGCCATAGTTGGATTGAATTGACTTGGCTCGATCACTATTTTTTTGAATGTAAATAATGTATTTATTTATTAAATGTAATTATTTATTACTTGTCTATAAGTATGTATTAGTTATTTTCTTATAGTAAATGTATTAGTTGTGAAGATATTTATTATGTGATTTTATGAGTACAATTAATTTAATTTTAAATTCTAATAGATGTATTTATTTAAAAAAAATGTAATTCTTAGTCACAATTATTGTGTGTGTGTCTGTGTTGTGTATGTACATATAGGACTTAGAAAATGTGAGTGGTTTGATTTTTTTTAAGACCGTTTGATGACTTAATCTGCATACTTTTTATCTGTTGTAAGAAAACTAATCGTGCTTTTTACTGAATAACTATGCCAATTAATACAGAAATATAGTTGAGTTTTAATGTAAAATTAATATTTTTTTTATAATGAATATATATGGTTGATGTCTTTTATCTGCTTTCTACATGTATTTAAACTGGTATTTAATGTTATGCATTAGTATTTAAAAAAATAATTATTTAATTGGATGATGTTTATAGATAATTTTATAAAAAATTATAAAATTATTGTTAAAAAAATAATAATTAAATGTTATAATATTTAAATAATATGATATATTGTCTAAATGATATTAAAATAAATGTCTCCAAACAAGCAACTGTTGAGGTGCCCTCTGAGGACAAAGTTCTATGCAAAGGAACAAGAGGATGGAAGGGTCTTACATAATTTTTATTCTTCTTTTTTGTTTGAAAGAAGCATGAGAATCTGGATGTCTTTTAGAGGCTAAGGCCTTGTTTGACACGAGGTTAAAATCAGAATTAAAATAATATTAGTTTAAAAAGTAATAATAATAAATAAAATTTTTAAATTATTTTACACAAATTTTAATATAAAAAAATTTTATTTTACTTCACATATTCAATAAATTTCAATAAAAATATCAATTTTATTTCACATTTTAGATAAAAATATTTAAATTGAGTATTTTAGTTTAGGATGTGAAATAAAATTAATATTTTTATTGAAAATTATTCATTATGTGAAATAAAATATATTTTTTATATTAGAATTTATGTGCAATGAATAAAAAAAAAATTTATTATTATTATTATTATTTTTTAAATTAGTATTATTTTTGTCCTGTTTTTTAAAACTATTTTCTTTCATGTAACATCTCATTCTCTTACCTCGTTTGGTGAAGAGTTAAAATAAAATGGCATAAAATTTCTATAATTAAAATCATATTTAATTTTACAAATAACATATTTGCTTTATTTTTTATCATATATAATATATATATATATATATATATATATTAAAAATAAGTTATAATTTTTTTCAAAATCATCAGTTTTTCTTCAAATTGAACTAACTCCATTATTAGAGAAAGAGCTTTGGTGATTATTTTAATTTAATTATATATAATTAAGTAATTAATTAATTATTATAATTAAGAAAAAATTAACAAAAGAAGTATATTTCTGAAGGTGTTAAGGGGTTGTCATTAGGCAAAAGTTGCCCAGCGCGATTTCTGCTAAATAGAAGTCGTCCGCTCGCTGGGGAACTTTTGCTTGTATTTTTTCTAAAAAAAAATTTAAATATTATTTCAGAAATATTATAACTTTTTTATATAATTTAATACATCATAAGTATTCATAATAAAATTGTATTTTTTCATGAAAATATTACCTTCAAATTTAGAAATAAAATGAGTATGTATTTCATCCTATTTTTCAATTGTAAATTTTGTATTTCATAGTTTTTTCATAAGCTGAAAATCTCGAAGCGTGATATCATTATACAGAAAATATAAATACGCGTCTTCTATTTTTGTCCATATTATGTCATGTAGATCTTCTATATTGGTCATGATATCTTTAAATTATTTTTCTGCATTTGTTACATCCACCCGTTTGTTAAAGCTTGAGCATTGGCGCTTATATCTAGACATACTTCAAAAACACAATAGAACTCAAAAAAAAATATAAATTATAAATGAAATAGAAAAAACATATACAACGATACATCACAGCAAATTTTTTTAAATGAACATTAATTTCAATATAATTAAAAATATTACAATCGTATACTATATAAAATATGTACATCTCTGCCTCCTTCTCCTATGCGGTATGACGTCAATCCCAGGCATGTATGAATCTATTATGATCTTCATCAGACACAATTTGATGTTGGTCCTTCGGCTCCGCCGATCGACTAAGATCAGAAACATGAGAACTCTGTTGATGATGATAATGAGGAAGAGAAAGAACGGCAATCTCTGAACCAGAAAGAATGATGTCGGTGGGGTTTCACGAACTTCGAGGAAGAAAGCGAGGGAAAATGGCTGAATGCATGTCAGAAAGTGCAATAAAGAAACTATAGAGGCTGCTAATTGTAATTTACATTGCTACGTGTCACAGTTTCATGTCTAAAAATTATTAGATTTTCAAAAAAAGTCTCCGTTTTTAGATTAGTAAGCATCTGAGTTTATTCGATCGGGTGATTATTTATTATTTTTTTATATTTTTATTGTAAAATATAAAAACTATATTAATTTATAAAAATTTAATAAAAAATAAAATTATTTTAATATTAAAAAATATATAAAATATTTTTTTATTTTATAAATTTAACGAAAAATAATTTTTTTTAATATAAAAAAGTACAGTTTGCGTTGAATAAGAAATAAAGTTATTTTTTATTTAATAATTATGTTGAATTTAAAATAAAATTATTAAAATTTATAATGTATTTAAAATATTAACAAAATAAAAATTAGATTATTTTTAAGCTTAAACTAAACAAACCTTTTTTTATAGAATTTCTGATTTAATTTGAAATATTAAATCCTTAAACATTAATAATTTCTATGAGTGGGTCGAATGAAATTAAAGGTCCTGCCCAATTAATAAATTTTAAAATAAAATAAAAAATATATAAATTGTTTATATTGTTAACATAAAAAATAGAAAATTTTTACAAAATGTTTTTTAGTCAATAAAAAAAATCCCATAAAATCAAAAGAGAACTAAAAAAAATAATTAGATATAAAACAGAAATATGACGTATAGATATAAAACAATATAATTAAGAGAATTATCTAACTATATAAAATACAATTTAGAAAAACTGTAACTATATGAAATAATTAGCAGTAAAATTTTTGCTCCAAATTATTTTTTACTAAAGGATATTTATTTATTTTTTGATAGCTAAGGATATTTTCTTATTTTTATATTCAATGGATATTTATTTTTGATTGAGAGAAGAATCGGCAAACAGATTTGCTTGAAGAAGAACAAATCAGTGAAATCATTATACCTCTATCACAAAAAAAAAAATTATCAATGAATATTCGCATAATTAAACATATAATGGATCAATATTTTGAAGAAAGAAATCATGATTTTAAAACTGGGTTTGAGTTTTAGCTTTGTGTTTCAGTTTCAATCACAAGTTTGGAAGTAGCACTTTCTATGAATTTTGAGTTTTTAACTTAAAAATCAAAATTTTAACAAACCTTTTTCTTAAAAATGTGAGCATTTTTTAATTAATTTTAATTGAAAGTTTTGATTTTCAACTAAAATTTAAAAAAAAATGATCAATTTTTGAATCAGTCTTTATTAAAACAAAAATGAAACTGTCAAACATAAAATTATGAAAGAAATAATGTGCTCAGTTTATTATTATTATGATGTTATGTTATTTGAAGAGGTTTATTGTTTAGTTTGATGGTAAATTTAAAATGGGACATAGAAAATAGGCTAATTTACGGATTTCACCATAAATTTCAAAATATTACAGATATCACATCTAAAACAGCTATTTTTTCATTTTTCACATTCTGCAGTAAATTCTATCAGAAGGTTTAACCATAATTAAATTTCAACAAAATCTCAACCATTAATCGCATCGTTTAACCATCGACTTTCATGTTAGGGCATCGCGGAGCTGCATTGGTTCCGGCAGCCGCGTACATGCGAGCATCACTCAGAGGGTAATAATGGATATGAAATTACCTCATTTGCAGCTTCAGAGTTCTGTCGTCGCCTTCAAAAAGGTCTAATGCTCGCTCGTGATGCCTGCGTAAGAAGATGATGCAAACAGCTGAGTGATGCTCGCATGAATACGCTGTCGCCGGAACCAATGCAGCTCCGCGATGCCCTAACATGAAGGTCGATGGTTAAACGATGCAATCAATGGTTCAGATTTAACTATGGTTAAATCTTCTGATAGAATTTACTATAGAATGTGAAAAACGAAAAAATACCTGTTTTACATGTAATATCTGTAATATTTTGAGATTTATGGTGAAATTCATAAATTAGCTTAATTTTTGTGTCCACTATATAAATGTTCCATTTAAAATAATTATAAAAAATTATAATATTATCACTCACTTTGAGTGACATGTAGATAGAGGAAGTTGAAACTGAACTGATTTTTAGTCACCTTTTAATAAAATATTATTAAACTAAACAAATAATAATTAAATGACAGCATAGATATTTAAATATCCACATAATACAAATATCTTGATAGGATTGAACGAAATACCCCCTAACAAAACTTGCAAACCAGTAAATGCTACAAGCATGAGAGACCCCTGCTAAGCATCAATATACACTTCAAATAGGGAAAGAACATATCACATAAATGAAAATGACTCCAGAATCATCCTTGGCACTTGAAAGCTATAGTTGCTGCTGCTACGTAGCAGCTTTCGTGCTTGCAGGTGTCAACAATTTGAGCATTTGATCTGTATCCAATTGATTAAGCTTTGTGCAATTATAACTAGCTTTTATCAGCTCTTCAACCTTCTCTGGCCTTGCTTCTTCTTGCTGCAGAGAGTCAAACCTTATTAATGAGTAGCAAATTTATTTAGCGACAAAAAAAAAACGTAGCCTTAATTTAAAACTACTTGAGATTGGCTACATGGTCGTCGTTTCTCTATTCAACTCTATGTAAGCTCAAGTGATTCAAGACAACATCTTAACCTCGTGGCTCGATAACTCTAACATGATGACTTGGATTCAGACCATGAGCACAAGTAATACATTATTATTTATAATAACTATATCTAAGGTAATTCTTGCTGCATCAGTCGTTTCTTTAAAGCCTTACCATTGATCCCCCGACATTTAAATACAAGGGATGAAATAGGTTGATGATAGATATCTTATGCTCTATAGGTGTCATCCCCATCTTATCCTTCTTAGGCATCAAAATATCTTAAACTCCTCACTTATCTTATCCCCGGTAGACATCATTCCTACCCTTTTTCTAACACAGCCATTTCAAATGTGAACCATTCTAGCATGACTACTTATTCATCTCACTTTTTGTATCCTAGGTACATCAACTTAACAAAAACTGTCACTTAACCACTCGAATGCATAAATCTAAACTCATACCGCATTCCTCCATTTAATCATCTTGTTTTCATGGAAAAATTCAAGATAGGCAAGACAAACTATATAACAAGTTCTAAGATGATGGTAAAGTTTAACAAGTCATCGAACAAACTAATAGAGAGATTTTTTATGCGAATAAGTGATTGCTAAAGCTGATTCATTCATATAACTGAATTAATATTTAGTTGAGATAGGATATCAGCAGAATAGTGCAAAGTTTTTCGAAAGGTTCTATGATAGGCTTTCCAGACTTGTATGATTTCTTTAGCATGAGTGAATCATCCTACTGAGTTAAGATCTACAGCACGAATGATTTAAACACAGTATATATAGAAGAACCATCATCGTTTAGTAGATTTTTCCTAGTTATAGCTATAGAAAACTCCTTCCATCCTTCTCTCTCAATCCCTCATTCAATTTGTCTCCCATCATACTCTACATTGCAACCTGCTGTTGCCAAAATAACAAAAGATGGTTTCCATCTTTCAAAAAAAAATATATTTTCTAGCAAAAACAAAAGAAAAACCAAAACTAACAAAGGATAATAGAAGATTCTAAATGAACAAAATAATCCAAAAAGTTGAATGGAGGGGGTTATAGAGAAATTAAATAGAAATACTTTGACTTAGCCTTATCAATAGACTTTACAGAAATGTCCCTTTCAATTTTTCCCCAAGCAACTTCATCCATGCTCTGTCCACGGCGTCTATATCTCCCACCAGATGCAACAAATCCGGGGCACGGCCGAAACGCCTTTATCGGCCACCAGCCAAAGCCAGGAACAGTTGCTATACCTCCTTGAATCCGTCCCTCGCCATTACATCCCTTCTCCAATTCTTCTCTTCCACAAGTCTTGCACCCTCTGCAAATATATATATGGTTACTTATATTTTTCCATAAGTTCATAAAAAAGTTTAAAAAAAACAAGTAAGAAGACATAAATTAAAATGCCCATCATCATAAATATCCTTCTTTGTAATTATTTGGTATGGGCTTTTTGAGTTCTTCAAATCCAATCATTCTTATTCAATACTAACCAAGTCACTCAAACTAAACATTTATCTTCATTAAAATATCAAAGAATTAGAATGATTGGAGCAATAAAGAACAATCACCCATAAACCACTGGTAGGATCAAGACAAAAACTAAGGAAAGGCTACAGCCAGATTCCAGTACTAAAATGAACCTGAAATAAGGGAGCTCTTCAATCCCAACAGTTGAATCTACGTCAGGAGACGAGATATTCCCCGAGGGAGGAGGCGAGTCTTCGCCAACGATGGGAGCTGAAGCCGACAGCGAGGTAGAGTAGCAGGAAGCAGTAAAGTTTCGGAGTAATGGATTTGCGGCAAAAGCACAGGAGGACGAGGGAGATGGCAGACACCAACGCGAAGACAGTGGAGGCGGCGCGTGCGGAAGAACGGTGGCCATGAGTTCGTGCCGAGGGATTACGGAGATTTTAAAGCGCTAAAATATATAAAAATTCAAGAAGAAGGATAAAAACAAAAAGGTTCCACCGAGATTTGAACTCGGGTTACTGGATTCAGAGTCCAATGTCCTCACCACTAGACCATGGAACCCTTTGCTTACATTTGTCGATAGAATAATAATTACATATGCAATATAAACAATATCACTAACAATATCACTAATAATATAATACAAAAAATGAATTTAAGTAGTTGATCAGAAAACCATTAGATGTTAAAGGCTCATTTGACAACATCTTTAAAAAGAGGTAAAGAAAAATATTTTATTTTATAAAATTAATGAAAAATAAATTTATTTTAATATTAAAAGATATATAAGATGTGAAATAAAATCGATTTTAAAGTTGAAATTGGTATTGAATGTGAAATAAAGTGATTGAAATTTGTGATAAATTTCAAATATTAATAAAATATTTAGATTTGCCTTTTTTTAGATGGTGCTAAACAAGGCCTAAGGATGGTGTCATGTGAAAGGAGATAGATGATTGACAAATTTAATTTAGATAATGATTATGAGTACAACTCGATAGTTCGGATCGATCTTAGGCAAAATTTGAACTTGAACTAACTAAAGTCAGTTCCACCATTTTAGGAATAAGAACTGAATTGAAACACTTTAATTCATGTTCGGTTTGGATCCGATTTGGGTCTGATTCTTACTTTTTTTTTTGGAATAAATTAAGGAATATTTATAAAATTCATATTATATTGAAAGAATTTTAAATGTAATAAATTGCGACTATTATTACAATACAAATTCAAACAAAATTTAAATGAATTTTATCATAAATTCTTTTTAAAAAAGTTAATAAAAAAATAAATTTTCAATATCAATGAATATAAATAAAATAAAATATTTAATTTTTTCATAATATTATAAACTTATTGTATAATAATAAAATAAAAAATTCAATTTATATATTATAAT
The DNA here is from genome assembly GCA_019297695.1 of Apostasia ramifera. Classification (NCBI taxonomy): domain Eukaryota; kingdom Viridiplantae; phylum Streptophyta; class Magnoliopsida; order Asparagales; family Orchidaceae; genus Apostasia; species Apostasia ramifera. The sequence goes on from JAEMOT010000826.1 coordinate 234,424, forward strand.
ATTAATAAATTTAATAGTTACTAATTGTTAAATTTAGTATTTAATTTGGTTTCAGTTTCTAAATGTAATCAAGAATTGAATCGAATCATTCAGTTTTGAACCAAAATCAAACTAAATTAATCAATTTTGATTTAGTTTCAATTTAATTTTGATTCTTCATGTGTTTTTGCACAGCACTAATAATAATATAATGGTAAAGTATTGTAATAATTTATGGGTGCAAACTAGGCCCGTAAATGGGTCGGATCTTGATCCGATCAGATCCGCGATCCGAATCGATTATCTTATGAAGCGGAATAAAATTTTGACCCGCACGATTAATCCGAAAAACCGACCCGCTCCGTTTAAGTATTTCCAGGTCGGATCCGGGTCGATGTTGATCCGATCCGAAAAAAATCCGACCCGAAATTTTTAAGTTGCGACCTTACGGGCTTTGCTGGCCTTGTGGGCCTGTGGCCAGCAATGCGGCCCGAAGTGAGGGCGTGCCGGTGTGGGGCCATTTAGCCCATTTCGGCGGAACCACCAACCGCAGAAGGAAACATCCAGATTCCCTCATTCCCAGAAGGCCACCAGCGAGGCAGCGACTCGACCGCCATTGCTTGCCCATCTGTTCTCCACTTCTCCCAAGCTCCCCTCTCGGCTCTCGTCACTCTCGCACGTTAGGGTTTCCTTCTGATCTCTTGCGAGGTTGCAAACTTTCAACCAAGAAGCTAACTACTGCCAGATCACCGTGCGAGTACAGCGACTGTGCGAGTGCAGCACTTGGGCGACTCTGCCTCACAGGCTCACAGCCTCTTGCGAGTTGCAATCAAGCTCAGGTTAGGCACGACGGTCTTGACTCTTGTCCTATCCCCCTCTGGCGTGCACCCTTTGTGCTTCTCTCGTCGATTGTCGCCTCTCTGCGACTCTGCCCTAGGCTGCCAAGTGCTAGTGCCGTCGCAGAAACTCCCCTAACCCTTCTTGCGACTATTTTGTTCTTCTCCCGTCTCCCATGGCTTCTCCGCTTTTGGCTACCGGGTACTAGAGCACCCTCTGTGCTTCTCTCGTGCCGTCGGGAGTAGCCTGTGACACATCTCCCGTCGCCTCCCTACCTATGCACATCAGAAAGTAAAGCTGGCGTACTTGGCCACTCTCCAAAACCTCTCTGATTAGTTGATCTTCTTCCTCCTCTCTCTTCTTCTTCTTTCTTCTTGTTTCTCTTCTGATCCATTTGCTATGACTCTGTGAGCAGCTGCCAGTCACCTCCTTTCTTCATTTTAATGTGCAAGAATTGGTTCTAATCTGAAATTTATGTTGATTTTTCTTTTACTTGATTTTCTTTCTTTTCAAGTACAATTTTGGTATTTATAATCTTGTATATGATTGTGATGATAGTTTACGATGACAAACAACAATGGAGTCACTGTGAATAAAGAAAAATTATCTTGCAGCTTTCTTCAATTTATAAATTTCAATATTTTTTTGTTCAAAAAGAATTTTCAACAGTTTGCTCTTTTAGATTCTGCATCATTTCTGTCCAAAAGAAGAACTGATCATACAATAGAAGCATCATTTTGCTTATTTATAAAAATTGGAATGGCTTAGTGAACCTTTTCACTTTACCTGGTTCTTTACTTTTTTTTATTGACAATGAATGTAATATTTTTATAATAACTAATTTTTCCTAACCTTTAAACTCTGTTCCACAGAGGGACGTTACTTCTAGCTCAAGCTGTGATCATTGTCCTGTTTGAATTATGTCTACACAAAATTCTGGCACTGGATCAATAGCAAATATTGACCCAAATATACAACAAGCAAAAGAAAGCAATGAAGAGCAGAAAAAAAGAAAATTAATTTCACCTGTTTGGGCTGACTTTGACAGAACTACTGATAAAGATGGTGTTTACATTGCAGTATGTCATCATTGTAAAAAAAAAATTGGTGCTGATAGCTCGAAAGGTACATCTCAACTTCGAATGCATTTAAGTAGATGTGTTAAGAAAAAAATTGCATTATCTGGGCAACAACATCTTCAAGTATCAAAAACAAGTGAAGGGTTATTAGTGCCACAAGTATGAAAGTTCGATCAAGATAAATATAGGCGAAGCTTTGCCATAGCTGTTATTAAACATCATTATCCTTTCAGTATATGTGAACATGAATTTTTTCGTGAATTTATCAATGATTGCCAACCTCAATTCAAAATGATTAGTAGAAATACTTTAAGGGGTGATATAGCTACTATTCACAAGCAAGAGAAGGAGTAGATTTATATTGAGCTTAAAAAGCAAAATTCTAAGATCACACTTACTACAGATTTGTGGACTGCAGAGCATCAAAATATTGCATATGTTTGTATTACAGCGCATTTCATTAATGTTGATTGGGAGTTAAAGAAAAGGATTATTGCATATAGAAGATTGGATTTTCCCCATAACGCTGAAACTATTCACAATTGCATTCTGGAAGGAGCTTTGGAGTGGAATATAGACAAGAAATTATTTTGCATTGTTGTAGATAATGCTTCTAACAATGATGTTATGGTTAGATCTCTTAGAAGTTGGCTCTGCGAGAAAAATTTATTGTTATTGAATGGTATGCTTTTTCATGTCAGATGTAGTGCACATATTTTAAATTTGATTGTTCAAGATGGTTTAAAACACATAGGTGGACTCATACAGAAAATACGAGAAAGCGTTAAATATTTGAATAAGTCCGCTTTTGCTAAACAGAAGTTCAGCAGTGTGATTGATCAACTCAAACTGAATTCAAAGAGAAAAGTTCCTTTGGATGTTCTACATAGATGGAATTCAACTTACTTGATGCTTGAGGCTGCTTTATACTTTAAAGAGGCTTTTGCTCGTCTTCAGATGGTAGATAAAAACTATAAACATAATCTTTTTGAAGAAGAGTGGATAGTTGCAAAAGATTTATTTGACATCTTAAAATCTTTCTACGAAGCTACCATGCATTTTTCTGGTACAACTTATCCTACTTGCAATATTTTTTTTGTTGATATTTGTAATATACAAATTCAACTTAAAAATTTAGCAAAGCATCATAATTTGGGCCTTTGTTTGATGGCTGAACTTATGGGAGCAAAATTTGAGAAGTATTGGGATGAATGCAGTTTGGTATTGGCCTTGGGAGTTGTACTTGATCCTAGATTCAAAATGCCTCTTATTAAGTACTATTACAACAAAATATATGGTGAGTTTGAAAGTCAAAGATACATAAAAAGAGTACAAAGTGCTTTGTTTGACTTATTTAAAGAGTATCTTAATATTGATGAAAGTCAAGATGAAGCATGTACTACTACAACAAGAGATAGTGAAGTTCTTCAAAGCCAAGACACACAGAATCAGAACGAGTTGGATAATTTTCATTCATGGTATACTAATCTATAAATATGTTGTCTTCAAAAAATCAGAATTAGATTCATATTTGGATGAAGGCATAATCTATGCAAGTGGACAGTTTGATATTTTGGATTGGTGGAAAGTTTATAGTATAAAGTTTCCCGTCCTTGGTAGAATGGCTCGTGATATCTTAGCTGTGCCAGCTACTACAGTTGCTTCTGAATCTGCCTTGAGTATTGGTGGTAGGATAATTGATGAAGAGCGCTCTTCTTTAGATCCATCAATTGTTGAGGCTATGATTTGCACTGATGATTGGATACAAAGGCAACATAAAGGTAAAGATTTATTTGTAGTACTCATATACTATATTGATTCCTATAATTGTGCTTTTTTATGAGTGGTGCTCGGTGGGAAATAGAAACCGCCTTAGATCACTTGTTGGTGTAATGTCTTCACTCGGCGATTAAGAGCTTTTGAAGTCCATCAAGCCATCACTCATAAAAAAAAAGGATATTTACCTACATGCTACACTATTTAATTTTATTTATGCATTACCTATACATTTTTATTTAATTATGCTATGCACAATCAAAATATTATAAAATCTTACATACACAAACTTTAATTTATTTTTATTATAATAAGTAATCATAATTTTTTAATAACCTAACTATAGTTAGGTCACAAAAAATCTGAACCGTTTATCATATTATTTTAAGGATATGTAAATATATTTTGAGTGAAAATTCTAAAACCTTGATGTTTAGGTGATAGCAAGGAAAGGAGATATCCGAGTCCCACCATTACGGCTCAGTATATGTAGTAATTTTTATCACATATGTATCATAAAATATCTTATACATAGCAGATTTTATCATATATGTATCATAATATATCTTATACGTAGCAAGTTTACTCACATATGTATCATAATATATTTCATATATATATAGTAATTTTTATCACATATGTATCATAAAATATCTCATATATAATAATTTTGGTGGACTATTATGATACATATGTGATAAAAATTATTATATATGAGATATATTATGATACATATATAATAAAAATTACTACATATAAAATATATTATAATATATATATAATAAAATTTCTTAAGTATAAAATGTTTTTATAATATATATAATAAAAATGGCTACTTACTTCGAGCAGTGATGGTGGACCCGCAAAAGCAAATTGCTATTCCCCCCACCTCTGACAGCACCCCCCCGGGCCCCA
>JAEMOT010000826.1:239271-250389 GCA_019297695.1 Apostasia ramifera
AATTATTATATTTTTTTTATTCATTAAATTTAATTAATTAAATTATTTTCTACTCACTGAAGAATCAAATTTTTTTTCTCAAGATACTGATGTGATTAGACTAGTAGAATCAAATCTGCGTTTGTTGACAGCTTACTGAAAAATCAAATCTGTATTTGTTGATAACTTACTGAAAAATTAAATCTATTTTTCCAAAATATTGATAAGGGGACCTTAATGGCAAGTGATTAGACTACCAGAGAGACATTGGATGAAGTCTATGATTTTGGGAATTGTCATCGCATCAAGGTACAACCTTGTACTGCATACATTTGGTCAGAATAATTGGAGTTGTTTTACTCACTTGCCATTAAGGTCCCCTCCAATTTCAGACCAAGAGCGCCGAAAAATAGCGATCGCCCATGTTGGCCGACACTTTGTGCAAGTTTTCTTACACCCTCATTATCCTGTACCACCCTTTTCAACGTCAAAAATACTATTTTTATTTAGGTATTAATTTTTAAAATTTTTAAATTTTAAAATTTATTAAATCAGGTACGGAGCGGGGCGGGTCTATATGATTCATACTCGAACCCGCCCCATTTCATAATAGGGCGGGACGGGGCGGGGCAGATATTCCGAGTAAAATTTGAGTATCTATGCTCATTCGGGCCATTCTATTAAAGACGAATTAAAATAAATTTATTAAATATGGATACAAATTATCACCCCTAAGAGGAGGGGGGGGGGGGGGGGGGGGGGGGGGGGGGGGGGGGGGAATAGCAGCTCCCCCCGCAAAATATAGCTGTCCGAACTGCAGTAAGTTCTCCTTTTATCGGGGTTTTGGAACTCCCTAGCTCCTTCATCGCGTGATGGCAGATGAGGTAGTTGCTTGTCATCCCTATCCCGCCAAACCCTAATTGGTTCGAATTTCTTAAATTTCTTCGTATCAGACATGGAAGCTTGTCATGGTTCTCTGGCAAAACCCTCGAATCTCTTCTGTAAACTTTCCTTGCACAGCCGTTTTCACAATTGTTCGACTCAGTTTAGGAGAGAAAGACCGAAGAGATTGGCGGATTACTCGGCCCCGCTTCTTCAGTCATCTTCATGGGGCTCTCCAACGACTCCTCTGAGCGGAATTTCACCGGTTTATTCGCTGTTCCGGAGACCATTCCGGCGCCGGAACTCTTTGAGGGAGAAGCTCGTCATCCCGAGGCAAGATCAGGTACGTATTCTCACAGAAGTTTCAGAGCCTGTCCATAGGCTGCAAAATTCGAGACAAAAGGAGCATGAGAGTAATGGGCATGGATTAGGTTTTGATTTCGATGGTAAAAAGGAGGCGGCAGGATCTGAAGATCATAAGAACGTTAGTGTTTCCGGAAACTCCGCTTTGTGGGATAGACTAGAGAATTGGGCGGATCGGTACAAAGAAGAATCAGAGTTCTGGGGGATTGGGACTAGCCCCATTTTCACAATCTACCAAGATTCTGATGGTAATGTGATCCGTGTTTCTGTTAATGAAGATGAAATTGTGAAAAGGAACAGAATCCATGCTTGGTTGTTGAAAGATAAGAAAGATATTGATGAATTTAAGGATGCAGATTCTAAGATATCTAGAGCCAGGCTTATTGCTAAAGATATTGAAGTTGGAAAATGCATTATGCCTAAAAGTAGCTCAATTGCTAAGTTCGTAGTTGAGGGAAAGAAATCTCCTTTTATAAATGTAATTCATGTTCTCTCTTCTAGAAGAGAAGCTTTAGTCAAGATCTTCCCACAAATTTCTCTTACTGTTTTATGTTGTTTTTGTATTTTTGGGGCTGCAAGGAATTTGTTTTTAGGAAATAAGAAAGTGGAGCTGACTGGGGAAGAGGCAGAGATGCTCAGAAGAAAGAAGAAGTTAAGGATGGAAAGAGAGAGGTCACAGCAGGGTTCTGTTGAGCTTATACAGAATGGTGACGAGCTGCCTGTGTTTTCTGGTTCTGTGCCACACTTGGACAGGAATGAACTAATGAAGAACATAATGCAAGCTAAGAAATCTAGAGAGAACTTGCTTTTATCAAGTTCTTCTGGTCACCTCTATGACAAAAGTCCTGATTTTGATGGAAAAGTGAGGGAAATCAGAGAGATGGTGAAAAGGGTTCGTGAAGTAGAACAAAGGCATCACGCACCAAGCAAAATTGAATGTGAGCAGGATGACTTGCCTTCGATTCCAGATGATTCTAACATAAAAAGTGGCGTTGTTGAAGATGATAGTCTCCATAAATCAGCTTCTATAAATGGAAGCTCGTACCTTAATGCTGTTAAAACGGCCTTTCAAGCAGATCGAGAAAAGGATACGGATTCAAAGAGAGAAGCTCCAAATAACTCTGGACCTTGTACAGCTGATATTATTCAAAATATGAATGGACAAGGAACAAATATTCAGGAAACTTCAGAGAAGATGCATGTTAATTTGGCCCATAGACAGCATGATGAGAAGAACAAGGTGGATAAAAATAGGCTGGGAGAGGAGGCTAAGAAACTGGATACTTCCTCAGTTGAAAGAGGTAAACTGAATATTATAACATCACTTAAGGAAGCTAAAGAGTACCTTGCTCTAAATTCAAAAATCCCTACTGATTTGGTGCAAGCTGTTGGAGCTGCTCATTCAAAAAGGGTACCAGCAGTTCTTAGTCTTGATTCTTCTAGTGATAGTACTGATGTTTGTCTGCCACAAAGTTTGGCTTTTGATGTTGCTTCCGACTTCAAATCACACACAAGCAATGCAACAAATAAAAATTCTTCTCTCGAGACTAAAGAATCAATGGAAATTGATGTTAAGTTTCAAAATAACTTGTCAAACGGGGAATCTCAAGAAACTATTTATGTTAATGGAGTTGATTATTCAGATGGTTTTCTGATGGGACGTAAAATTTCAGGTATTCTCGGCCCTTCAACTGATTGTACTACTTCCGGTCCAAAGAATCTAGATGATGATTTAACTCTACAGTATCCAAACCAGATGCTGGAGAGAATCTCTCATGCTGAAGAATTTACTTTTCTTCCGGGGGAAGAGCACGAACAAGCAGCAGAAGTTAGTATATCTGAACACATTGCTACATTTTCTGATGTTACAAAAAATGAAACAGAGGTCAACAGAGACTCACCGGCAGATAAACAAAATGACTTCCTTAGTTCTTCCGAGTTAGTTTCTGAACCTGAAATTGCAGAGTTAGCTGAGAATAGATTGGAGAGCAATAATACTAAAGTTAATGCTTCATACATCAGCTCCATGAGTGATGCAATGAAAATTCTTTCTCCTAAAGTAAATGTTCCCTTAGAATCTCATATAGCCGGCAGTCAGAAAGCTTTGCCTGAAATTTCTATAAAGAGTTGGACAGAGGAAAACTTTGAACGGTTTGATTGTGTTATTAAGAAGATTGCAGTTGGTTTCAGGGATAACTACATGATGGCAAAAGAGAAAGTTCAAGAGAATTCACGATTAAGTGATGAACAAAGTAAACTTGGATTGTGGGGAGAGAACGAGGAACTTGAATGGATGAAAGATGAAAATCTTCGAGAAATTGTTTTTCAAGTTAAAGAAAATGAGTTGGCTGGGCGTGATCCATTTCACTTGATGGATGCTGATGATCAAACTATTTTCTTCCAAGGACTTGAACATGAAGCTGAGAAGGTCAATGCAAAACTAGTGGGGCTCCATGACTTGATACATTCAAGGATTGATAATCTGAACTATGGGGCAGGTAACATGTAGATATGTTGTCCATTCTTGCGTCATGAATCACGGATTAATTATATCACTGTTCACTTTTAGAAGAAAATGGTTATTACTATTTTCTTTTTTTCCCCAAAACAAAGAATTTCAAATAATTCATTATTGAATCCTGATGCTTTTGGAGATAATATCATTTGTATCATACATTTTATGTAACACAGATGGCATCAGCCTAGATGATCCATTGGAAAAAATTATCCCTCGTTGGAAAGGTCCTCCAATTCATGAAGATCCTCAGTTTCTTAAGAATCTCAGCAATGTTGAAACTCCGATATTTCCTGAAAATGTAAGGGATTCATATAATCATGTTGAAAACAAACCAGACAACCTTCTGAAATCAAATGAAATGACAAATTCAAGTAGTGAATCATCGTATTCGCCAGCAAAAACTGGAACAAACTTGTCTCCCAATGGAACTTCAGTAGCATCAAAAACGCTAATAGAATGCAGTGATGGCTCAAGCAGACCTGGGAAGAAAAATGGAAAGGAGCAATGGAAACATACCAAGAAGTGGTCCCAAGGTTTCCTGGAAGTTTACAATTCGGAGATGGATCCTGAGGTGAAATCTATCCTCAAGGATATGGGAAAGGATTTGGACAGATGGATAACAGAGAAAGAATTGAAGGATGTGGCTAATCTGATGACCAAAATACCTAAAAAGAAGCATAGATTTATAGAAAAGAAGATGAATAGAATCAAGAGAGAGGTGGAGAAATATGGAGCACAAGCAGTGGTTAGCAAGTACAAGGAATTTGCAGGTGAAAAGGAAGAAGATTACCTGTGGTGGTTGGATCTTCAATTTGTTCTGGTAATGTTACATTGATCATTACTTTGATCGCTTTAACTTTTTATAACTGTTGTTCAAACCAATTGACCTAAAAAAGTTAAGTTTTTGGGTGGTTACAGACCATTATATTTCCTCCGCACACATGTTTGTTTTCTAATTCTCATGACAAAAATAATTGAAGTGACCCTAAAGATTGACCTCAAGGTCTCTGATTGTGATACTATGTCGAATCTTTTGTTATAAATTGATCTAAAAGTTTTAACTTGTGGCTTGCAACTTGGAAATAATTTTATAATTATGTTGTCGTTTTCATCAAATATGCAATTGCTGGGTCCTAAGTCTCGGATGAGAAAGGCGGAGGATTACATTAGACAGTTGAATTTTTTATAGTGGGATAAAAACTTGGTGGTTGTCTTTTTCATTGGTTCTTTGTAGTTGACTTTTAGCTCTTCTTTGTCTTCATCTCTCCATGTATTATCCATAAAATATGCATCTCTTTTTATTTTTTTCTGTAATTTTTTTTCAGTGCATTGAACTCTACACGGTGGATGAAGATGTCCCAAGAATTGGATTCTATTCTTTGGAAATGGCTGAGGACCTTGAGCTCAATCCCAAGCAATATCATGTGATCGCGTTTGAGGATGCAGGAGACTCTAAAAACTTCTGTCATATTGTACAAGCTCATATGGATATGCTTGGTAGTGGTAGAGCTTTTGTTGTTGCGAGGCCCCCAAAGGTATTTTCTTTCCATTCAACAACAGCAGCATGCTATATTATTGATTCTTATAATTCCCTGTTTAATAGAAGTTTAAGGTTCATTGGTAAAGCAAAAGCAACTTTGTTAAGGATTTTATCTGAAATTCGAAAAACAAGAACTTTTTATTGGGAAAAAGTTTGGATTAAAAGTCGAAGGAAGGAGATATTGCATGCACTTTGTTATTGCTCTTCCCCATAGTGTAACTAATTGCTTAGAAGAGCATATTACTCTGATAAGCTGCTTAATGTTGGGTATGCACCACCTAGAGAATTGGAAACTGTCGATGAAGAATTTTACACCATATATTCAATGTTTAGTCAACACTTTTTGAATAATTTTTACAGTTTCTTGTATGCCTCTTTTGTGATATTTTATTTTTTTAAAAATATCAATAGTTAGCTTGGTGCTTGTAAGGCAGTAAAATCTTTGAGCCAATCTGCTTGTATGGACCTATGCACTCTAGATCAACGTATTCCTTGTCCTCTATTTTCATCCCATTTGTTCAATGGAAATAGCTGAAATATCAAGCGTTTGGTGTATTTTTTAAATACATAGTCTTGATTGTTTTTTTTTGTGAGAATTTGAAGCCTAAGTTTCAAATTATGATTCAATTCATCACACCGTAGATCCAACACTTTTGAAAAGCTATTTTATGACATATTAGATGATCGTGTTGAAATATTTGCCAACCAATTTGGATGCTTATTAAGGGATGGATATTTCCGTCATTCGATTGCTCTATGTTTTATTATACTAAATGAAACAAACTTTCATTTAATTTGCACATTGAATTAAGATGATACGCGATGTGGATATCGACATCATCAAAATTTACCAAATCATGAATATTTAATCTTTCGTTTCTTTTTCTTTTTCTCGTGATGGAGAGCTATTTCGTCTCGACAGATTCTCCATCATCACATGGTTACTTGGTTTATTAATGATTTAAAAAAAATGAATATATTGTGGAAGGTATAGCGGTATGAACACACACATACTACAGAAAATTAATATGGACTTAAGCACATTGTCAGCATATTACCTCTTTATATACAAAGCAAATTAAGTTATTTTTCAAAATAACTTTTTTTTGAAGAAAATAGTAGTAACTATCTTTAAATAATCATTTTTGTGTAAAACTACTCCAGAGTTAGGACTTTCATAACATAATGATAACTGACATGTATAAGTCGTATATCTTGTTTTTATATTCAACATTGAATAAGTCTTATACTCAAAATAGTGGCTTTTACATACATAATCATTCAAACATCCTTTCATTTATTTCACATATAAAACTTAAATACTACCTATTGACATGTTACACTTAAAAGCTGATTATTTTGGAAAGTTACCCTAAGAAATTCTTCTTAGTTTTCTACATTAACAATAGTTTTACCCTCAATCTGTTAGATGGTAATCATTCCCCGTGTTAAATTTTGAAGACCGTCAGCTTGAAAATCCATAAATTGCTGGCTGGATTACTGTTGAACCATTTTCATTCCAAGTTTCACTATTGCTGGAACCTTGTTTTTATTTTTTTTAATGTATATATATTTTTCCTTTTTTTATTTTTTACATGGCAGGATGCCTTTAGAGAGGCCAAATCCAGCGGATTTAACATTACTGTGATCAGAAAAGGTGACATAAAACTAAACGTGGATCAAACCTTGGAGGAAGTTGAAGAAGAACTGAAGGACATTGGAAGCAAGATTTACCATGATAAGATCATGAATGAACGGGGTGTTGATATTCATTCATTGACAAAGGGTGTGCTTGCTGCTGATAAGTCTATTAGAAGGTAAATCTTTTTGCATGGTTTTTTGCAAAACTTTTCAGTGCAGCCTTTCAGTAAGTATTTTTGCATGCCTCCTCTCATTCTTGCAAGTTTGTATAGGATGAATTTTCTCTTTTTAGTTAAATTGCCTATGGGCTGTTGAGATTCTGGAAAAACCTTTCTGGAGTAGAGGGCGAAACCTTTTCACTTTTTCTGTAAGATAAAAAATAACAACCTAATGCAAAAACAAAGAGCAACACAGACATAATTGAGAATCCCATAAAACATTGAAGAAACCCATGAATCCGTTCGCTAGGTAATCAAATTCACTATGAAATGAAATTATGGGCTAAAATGCTTCCCAGAACTCTGGCAAATTCAACAATAGTTGTCACCGGCAGGCTGGTGGATCACAAGATGTATCTCTCAAACGGAGCTATTTGAACTTCCTTCAAAGGATACTATATCTTATTCTTCTTGTAGATAGAATGTTGACGTTATTTCCTATCACAAGAAGGCTTTCAGGTGGATGAATTTCACCTAAGAATCTGTCTCTACGCTTAGAGGTTCTTTGTGTGCACAATTATATTAATCGCTACATAATAATTTTATAGCTAATTATTATGGCACTTTTTCTTGGCATTTGAAAGACTAGAATATCCTTCTACAACCATCACTTGCACACATGACCGGCATATTCCTTGAGAGACTTGCTAAGACACTTTCTCAAGAGCTTCTTTTAGGAACACCTCTGTGGACAATTTTTTTGAGAAACATATTCTTGAAGATTCTCTCTTTGAAGATCCGAAGGACATCTTCGACCAACTCTCCTTTCTCACAAGGAGAGATGGCCCCCAACAGCTCATGTCAACATTTTCTTAGTCTTTCTTTCCCAAAAAAAAATGTGAATTGGGTTCCTCAAGTGAAGAGCTGGTTTCAATTTGTTTCCCAATATACAATTTTGCATTTCAATTGAGTTCTTTTTGATAGTAATTATCAAAATTTGTTGCTAAATTGCGACAAGATATTGGGTGACCCACAGATAGTGTGCGTTATACCTTAAATAATATCCCCTTTTAAGTTTGAAGGTTCATTATACAGAGGTTCATGTCTACTAATCATTTGGTTGTTTGTTTGTTTGTAAGATTATTTTAACTGGGGTTAAAGGTAATTTTTGAGAGTTCTGTAAAATTTGAAATAAAGTTTGTTTTATTTTAGAGATGTGTGTAGGATGTAAAGTAAAGTTATTTTAATATTAGAGTTCGTGTAAGATTTGAAATATTGTTAATTTAATATTGAATTTTGTGTATGATGTGATTTGTAAAGTTAATTTTAACCAAGATTAAAGTTAACTTGGGCAAACAAATATTCCAATGAATAAGTTTTGACTTTAAGGCTCTGTTTGGTAATAAGAAAAAAATGAAGATTTGGTTGGAATTTTTAGTGATTTTTGAAAAATGTGTATGATGTGAAATAAAGTTGATTGATTTATGGAGAATTGTGTTGGATGTGAAATAAAGTGATTGTTTAATGTTGGAATTTGTGTGAGATGAGTTATAAAATAATTTTTTAAGTTTTTTAAATAAATTTAAGATTTTGGCCATGGGTAATTTTAGCCATAATTTTTAGTCCATTGCCAAACAGGGCCTAAATTTACTTGAATAATCTCACTCGGGACAGAATGAATAAAGGCTCTATTTGGCAAATGCTTAACATTTTTAAGCAACTTAATTACTCATTTTGCATGATGCCAAAAAGAGTGCGTAGAATTTTTTTATTTTAAATATGTATAATGGGGAATTAAATGAGTTGATCATATTAAAATCGTATATAATGTGAAATAAAATAATATTTTAATATTGGATTTTATGCGAGAAGAGACAATAAAAATTTATATATTTTTTAATTAAGAGAAAATTAATAATAAATTAAAAGAATGGTAAGCCAAATGGGTAAAGTTTCTTAAAATTCAAGTGCTATAAGCGACTTGTCTGATCACTTAAATTAAGCTACTTAACCCACCACTTGTACTTTAAACAGTTTCGAGAATCTTCGAATGAAAAAAAGATGAGAAAATATTTGGATGCAAAAATAATTTAAATAACTCAACTTTTATGTTAAGCAGCCTAATTGTGCGACCATACGCAAAACTGAAATAACTTTTTTTGAGACACAAGTTGTATTATTGTGTGATAATTTAAAAAAAAGTTGTTGAAAATATTAGTTTAAGCATATAATTAAATTATTTTTATAGTACAAGTCAAAATTTGAATTAAAATTTTGAAATTACTGAACTAAATATATATGCCATATGTTTTATTATGTTATGAATTATTTAGTTGATTTTTCAGCAATTTTAGATTTTTTTTCAATTAATTTATTAAACAGTATATTAAATCTATTAAGAAAGTACATATTTATAAATGTATTGTTTTCTGAAATAGGTTTATTTTCAGAAATATTTTCCGACTTTCTGTTAAATTTTTGAATATTCCTACATTTCATTTGCTCCGTAAAATTTGAATTATATTGTAATATGCATTTAAAATATAATGTAATAGTTAAAATTTTAAGTAGTATATATTTAAATGCTCTTTACTTTTCATATTTAAATTTATGGGAGGTTTATGTGGAGAATTTTTTAATCGTAAAAAATTATATTTTTTATTTTTAATGATAAAATATTATATATATCACATTAAAATTTTATAAAATTATATATTTCATCTTAGATTTTTTAAAAAATATTATGATTAAATTATTATTGTGTTTTTATGAATTGTATTATATTGTTTATGCTTCACAAGTTTATAAATAAAAGTTTTATTTTTCTTTTTAAAGTGAATTTTATATATAATTAATTTACAAAATAAAATAATTTAATATATGATGTTAAAGTTTAAAATTTAGTTTTCTGTTTGTTTATAAGATTTAATTTTAACAAGATTAAAATTAAATTTAAATAGAAATATTTTTTTATTAAAAATTGTGAATGATGTGAAATAAAATAAATTATTATGTTGGGTTATGCGAGAGATGTGATATAAAATTAGTTATTATATTAAAAATATGTATAGGATGTGAAATAAAATTAATTTTTAATATTAAATTTTATATGTGATGTGATATGTTTGTTTAAAATTAAATCAGGTTAATTTTGAATGGTCAAACAAACAGGAGTTAATGTTAAAATAATTTGAGTATAGGATTTAATATTTTAAAATAATGTATGAATTACTCAAGATTCGAAGTGTAATGTGAATTTATCTAAAAATAATATAAAATTTATAATTTTATAAGATATCAGTGATTTATTTTTTACGATAAAATATATAATTTTTTGTAATTAAAGTATTCTCTATATAAATACTTTTGAAATTATTTAGTTAGGGTCATATGTAAATGTAAATAAATAATATTATATGTGTATATGGGTCCATGTATGATGTGCTATACGATTTTCAATACTTGTTTCTCGTTCACAGGAATTCGTTCTTTCCAGAATGCTTGCAAGTAGCATAGTTTTAAATTTTAGGCCTTATTTAGCGCGACAGGATCAAATTGATTCTAATTTAAAAAATAATAATAATAATAATAAATAATAATTTTTAATTTTTCTATACAATTTAATATAAAAAAAATATTATTTTATCTCACATATTTAATAATTTTTAATAAAAATATATACTTTATTTCATATCCTAAATCAAAATATTTGAATCGAGTATTTTGATCTAGGATATAAAATAAAATTACTTTTTTATTGAAAAATAATTGTTGAATATGTGAAGTAAAATAATATTTTTTTTAGGGCAATTTTACTCAGGTCCCTGAGTTTAAGGATTATTATCACACAGGTTCACGTTTTTAAAATTTATCATCGGGTCCCTAAGTTTTCAAAAATTATGTGATCTTTTTTTATTTTTTTATTATTAAAAAATATACAAAATTACCATTATACTCTTACCCTCCCTCTCTCCACAGATCCGGCAGCCGCGCCGCCCCTCGCCGCCTCCGGTGGCCTCGCGAGGACGAACGACCCC
>JAEMOT010000826.1:250589-262977 GCA_019297695.1 Apostasia ramifera
GCTGCGGTCCATCACTTTCCCTGTTTCATATACTGCCTGTTGCAAGTAGACGGTTGCTTTTATGCTAGTTTAATGACAGATTTCTTTAATAGCATGCTAAAACTCAAACTATATTTGATTTTTCCCACATTATTGCTGAAACAGGCAAAGATATTTCATTTTTTGAAAATTTCAACTAGCACTCCCACAAGAAGTCACTTGAAACTTGAAAGGGTATGAATTTTTTGAGTCAGCCATAGAATTTAGCCAATTTCCACAAGACTCCAAACTTTTAGGTGTTTCGTGAAGATCCTCCTCATAAATTTTTCATTAATTTTAATAGAAACACCCTTATTACCCTCCAAACTTCTCTACTAAAATAGAGAAAGGGCAACTTGTAGGAGAACGAGTGAAGGTTGCTTTCTTGAAATTACATATGAAAAATGTAAATGGCTTGAAAATGTTTTTGGTCATTTTTTGAATGTGTACAATGAAAAATAAAAAAAATTTGCTATGTTAAAATTTTTGTAGGATTTGAATAAAGTTGATGGTTATATTAAAAGTTATGTGAAATGTAAAATAAAGTAATTTTTTTATTTGAAGTTTGTCCAAAATATGATTTATAATTAATTTTATATTATTTTAACATGAAAAAGTTAAAATTTTCAAGTCCATGGCATTTTACTTCTTGAGCTAAACAAATAAATGTGGACAAAACCATTTAAATGAAACAAATTTAAAAACTCTAGAAACTACAAGAAATAAAAAATGGAGGGATAAAACCTTGAAACAATTCAAAAATATGAATCTATGTGAAAAGTGAGCTAAAGCTCAAGGATTGAAATGAAATTTGGCTATATGGGGGATTGAGTTTACCCAATCATGGCACGTAGCAAGAAAATGGTCGGTGCCGCCAGTTCGATTCCAAAATGGATATTTTGTTGAAATCTTAAGAACATAGTTCTTAAGGTGCTCTCTCAAGATTATTTTATCTGGGAACTGCCCCGAATTTGTTCTACCGCGGTATCTGGGTCTATAGAGAGCAAACTGCAGTAAACGAGAACTGAATGGCATGTAGAAGAGATGAGCCTTTGTCGGATCTTCGATAACGTAATGCGCATTTGTCTCCATCAGCTTCATAAACCATCCTTCAGATGCATAAATTCCTGTGAGAAATGGTTGGTGGTAAATGAGTTTTTCTCCCTTTTCATATATATCTAACTCGAGATCGGCTCGGTTTATTATATATATATATATATATATATTATATTTAATATATATTATATACATATATTATATATATGTATTATAATATAAAATATATTTAAATTTGAGTCAATTTCGAGCTAGATCAAGCCGAGCCTATCCCGACTCAAAATCGGCTCGAAATTATTACCGAGCCGAATTTTATCTCGTTAGTCGGCTCATTTAGATCGACTCGATCTAAAATCGATTCAATTTTCGATCTTCGATCTATATTAACACCCTTAATTATCATTTCACATATGCAGATGATTATTTGTATTACTTAACAATTCAAAACAAACAAACAATTACAACTTAAGAAAATTCATTAGTTTTAGGTAGCACCCTTGAAGTCCATTATTTTCAAGCAGCACCCCTCATTTTGGGGAGAATTCATAGGCAGCACCCCGCTTTTGAAGTTAGATAGGGGTGCCGCATGAAAATAACGAACTTTGGTGGTGCCGCCTAAAAATAATAAATCTTTCAGAATAACATATGTAAATTCACCTACATTTTATTATCAAACGCTTACATCTATGCTCCACAGATAGTTTGATTACTACTTTTATTTTGAGATATTTTACTTCAAAGCTCTAATCATTATTGTAAAAACCAAACTGACCTCCTTAATCCAATCGGTTTGATTGTGAACTAATGTCCTTCAATTCAACTCAAATTTAAAACTAATTTGCATATTCTATTATTTTGAACATGTATTAATGATTTTGAAGGGCAATTTTACATTTATAAACATTTTAAAAATTAATGATTACCGGTTCAATAACAGGTTCAATTGATCAAACCATGAACCGGACAATAAGCTAATTTTTAATCCAATTCAATTTTTGACATTGCTTCAGATCATAATAAAAATTGGCTCAAAGTCTTAATGGACCAAATTAGAATGACTATCGTACATCAAAGTCAGTTTGTAAATGAAACAAAACTAAATGAGATTGAATATGCTCGTATTTAAGAGCAATTATTGAGTTCTACGGGAGAATAGGGAGCCACCACACCGAGTGAGCCTCACTACTGACATGACACCTTATTACTTAAAATTTTCGTGTTTAAGCTCCTTTCAAGTTTCATTGGTCGAGCTCATTCCCAAAGAAGCCAAGCTTGAGCTTGAGAATGAGCTTGAGTTAACCTTGTTCACAAGGTTGTTCATGAACTAGCAATCAACCTCCTTATCGACCAATCATTGAACTTGATAATCTAACTTCAACTTTGTTATTATTAAGCTATCTAAATGAGGAAACTCATTTATAAATAATTCACCAAATATTAACTTGAATCATTAAAGAAAGCCCAAAAAAATAGATAGTTATATGTTTCTTTTAAACGATATGACAAATTAATAATATTATTCAAAACTATTTATAATACCATAATTAATTTTAATCAAGCTCATTTGTGAACCTGTAATCGAGCCCATAATCGATCTTTTCATAATACATTATTCACAAACAAAGACGATCTAAACATTAATATGTTCAAGCTCCTTAATTCAGGATAAGCTTTTCAAAATATGTACAATCTTATTTGTTAAACTTGATGAACAAATATGAACAAGCCTTTATCAAGCCAAATATCGAGCAGCTCAGTTCATTTTCAACCCTGCTTTACTACATAGAACCTGGAATCTCTCGTCCAAGTTGAAACTATTCTACAAGATTAGAGCCAATAAACTACCACCTTGTTCATACTTGATGAAGCCTCTTAACCATATAGATGATCATGTGAAACAAATCAAACAGAAACTAAAGTTTATATCTAAATCATGTTCATCAAACTGGACTAATCTCAAGTGCCCCCCAAACCATCACCTGATTCTTACTTGATGAAGTCTGTTATACCATATAGAATGAAGGATCATGTGAAACAAATCATACTTCACAGGCTTGCTGTGCCAGAGGAAATGCTGCTGCACTTTCCTCACTCCCATCTGTAGCAACCTGTATCTCTCTTCGGGTATCGAAACCAGTATCTCTTTCAGCCTCGGCACATCATGCTCCGCGATTATAACCGAGAAAGTCTCCCAGTTCAGCACTTCAAAGAGAGGAGGAACGTAGTTGTCAGATATTATCACGGGAACGCATTCATAATAGAATGACTCGATAACTCTTGGGCTGTTTACTTCATATCCCCTTGGGCAGATGCAATACTTGCTGGTTTTCATATGCTGGATGTAGTTCATCTTGCTCTCCACTCCAGGAGGCATAGGGCCAAAGATCTTCATGTCGGGGTCCTTGTTCTCCCAGTGCTGGAGCAGGATCGACCGGAGCCTGCCATGCATGTTTCCAGCATAGAAGGCAAGAGTGGATCTATTTTTGGCTGGATTTCCCCCGAGATCTCGAAGAGCATTTCGTGCTGAACGGATATATATTTCAGGGAGGGAAACATCTTTCCCCAACTGGAAACCTCTTCTGAGATCGGCATTGCAGAGGGCTCGGATGGCAGGTTCCATGGCCGGTGCGGTTATGCGTGGTGCCTGATAGACAAAGAAATAGCCAAGTAAGAAGGAGGATGATCTTGAATATGCAAAGAATAAAAATTTCCTCTAAAAAGAAAGAAGCATGAGTTCATTACTGCCGCTGTGCAGCGGTTATCGGAAATAGTTTATGCCACTAGTGTCAAGAGAAGTGTGCTATGTCTTCCTATGTTTTTCTCAAAAGTTCAGCCTTTTGTCTCTTCGCCTTTTTTCTGTGAAATTCTAGTTACTGCAGGTCGGAATCTGGTTTTCCTTTGATTTAAATGATTTTATCAGTCTTATGAACTCAACTCTGAATCTCTGATGCTCAACCTCCACTTGTTTGACTTGTTTATAATCAAACAGAGACAGATTGGTTGCTTCTACCACATGCCATAACCAAGAGAAGGGGCATTTAAATCATGCAAAAAATGCTATTTCCATACTAATGGACCCACATCTTTTTACATCAAAATGTTTTAACTAGCACAAAAGTAACAGATTGGTTTGTCCCAATAACTGATACTATAATATACAATACAATTTCATCATGTCATACATATAGCACGCAACTTTCCAAAAAAAAACTGCAAAAGTTCTGTGAGATATCGAATCGAACTATGCACGTATTAAGTTATTTCACATAGGGACAAAAATGTGGCAAAATCTA
Source organism: Apostasia ramifera (assembly GCA_019297695.1). Classification (NCBI taxonomy): domain Eukaryota; kingdom Viridiplantae; phylum Streptophyta; class Magnoliopsida; order Asparagales; family Orchidaceae; genus Apostasia; species Apostasia ramifera. Next base: position 254,957 of record JAEMOT010000826.1, read on the forward strand.
AATAAAGATCGAAAATTGACTTCAAGGGCTTGATGTACAAATTTCAGCTGCTGTGGGCAATGAAGGTGCTTCCAAACCGTTCCTAACTCAAGCTGATGGCGTGCATGCTTAGAAAATGAGAAGGCGAGGCTTGAGGACCTTAATACCTGACGATGCGACCTTTTATAAACATCCTTCCATCAAAGACGTTGAGGTTATGGCAGAGGTGGTCCAAAATCATGATAAAACTCGGACTATTACTATGAGTAATTTCTTGAAATCATGGAAATATATAGACTACTACAATGTGGGTATATCCAACAAAAGTTGCCTATTTACCTATTAGGCACAATACATTTCCATCTCCAAATGCTAACTGGGGGGTTACGCAATCAAATCGTCAATACAGATAAAGAAAAATCGAAGATTTTCTTTTCCAACAATAAAAATGTGAAGGGAAGCATACCCAGTCATGGCAAGCAGCAAAAAAATGATTTGCGCCACCTGTTTTGTTCCAGTAAGGATATTTAGCAGCAATCATATCCACATAATTCTTCAAATGCTCGACTAAGTTTCTGTGGCTGCGGGAATTCGGCACATACAATGCGATTTGTAACAAGCGAGAACTAAAAGGCATATAGAATAGGTGAGCTTTTCTTGGATCTTTTACCACATAATGTTTGTCTGTCTGGAGGAGCTTCATGAGCCATCCTTCAGAAGCATATATTCCTCTCAAAAGTGGCTGATGGAATACTGGTTTGTTTCCTTCTTTGTAAACATAGATCTTAAGAATCCTCCCCATCAATTCATAGCTTCTGCAAGAAAGTATTTTACCACTTATAAGCAACATGGCTAATTCATTCAGTTCAGTGAAGGCTCCGCTGAAGATGGAGCGGTTTCTATCACAATGAAATCTATGATCTACTCAGAAGAAAGAAAATGAGCAGGATTTTTAAAATCAGGGAATATTAGATCTGTTGTGTTTCCTTTTTATATATAATAAATATATTATTTATGTTATGCCACCATTCGGATTCAAACCGAGATGCTCTAGCACTGCTTCCTAACAGCAGCGTGCCTACCGAAGCTGCCTTCAACTCTGTGTTGGTTTGGGAAGAAGACGGAAAGCAGAAGCCCAACTACTACATCAGCCACAGGACGCAAAGATGAGATATCCTCCACCAGATAAATGAGCCCTGGCGCTGATTTGCTTTCAAAAGAAGTTCAGTTGAGACACAGAGGTCGAAGAAGTCTCTGTATGAAAAAAACAGTTTATTGGAACTGTAAAAGCCACATATACAACAGCAATTAGTTGCAAAACACAATGTTTTGAGAGATGGTTGAATTGGGGTTTGGGCTAAATTCAACTTTAACTTGGAAGAACAATTTGGCCTTAGTAACAGCTTATGCTGAATAAACCCTTGGAAAAGAGAAAGGTGTGTTTGAAAATTTTCAAAAAAGGTACTTTGACTGTTTCGAATGAGGCTGAATTTATCCCCAAACTTTTGGTTCAGTTAAGTCTTAGTCCTGATTTACTTTAATTCTAAAGGCATATCCAGTGCTATGATACTCCCATCATTCTGTAGTTGAGAGTGACGAATTACACAACCTTAATCATGCATAGAAAAGCTTGGGACAACCATTTCTAGACAACCTAAATTTAAAGCACATCCAAACAACTCCAGGGCATTAAAACCCCTTTAAGCTGCTCTAAAAAAAAACCCTTTAAGCTGCTTGAAATGTAAGACACCTAAAAGACGACATAAGGTGCTTCAAATATTTTAAGTAGATTAAAGATTTAATGTGATGACCCATGGATGAAGAGAGCGGGAGTGATTGCTGGGTGATGTTTCAAGAAAAAGGAATAACTAATGTAAAGAGCAACTCCTGATAGACTTCTAGGCCTTATGATGAGTGGTGATAGGACAACAGGAATGAATTATCCAACATCGAAAAGAGAGAGAAGTTCCTGAGCTGTATAAGTAAATAGCATGATTCGAAATTGTTGAGACATTTTTTGAAGCAAAAACGTGACGCCAATGATGAGAACTCAATAGTTAAGCATGCTTGTGCAAAAGTCCTGAGATGGGTGATTTTCTTGGAAAGTACTCAAGTAACGTGATTTCTAAAAGTTAAACTAGACAATATTTCTACTTTTGAGATATGAGATGTCACAATATGTAATCAAAGCCAACCTCCCACAGTACAATGTAGTCTAAAGACAAACCAGACAGCAATTGATGACTTGTGGCTGAAGAGAGCGAAGAATGATCGCAAGATAATTCCTAAAGAGAAGAGAATCATTGGTGCAAAAATAGTTCCTAATAGGTTTTTAAGCCTAATGATGAATGATGAAAGGGACATATGAATGAATCATCTTGCATAAAAAAAAAGGAAGTTCTTGAGCTATATAAGTAAATGACATGATCCCAAGTTATTTAGGTATTTTTCTGGGAGAAAACGTGAGTAGGGGTGGCTTGAAAATCGATAATCGCTCGATGTTTGGATCAATAATTAGCTCGAATTGAGCTCGGCCCAAGTTTTTAAGCCGAGCCACAAGCCATGGTCAGATTGGATCAACTTGGCTTGATCTCTGTTTTTTAAAATATAAATAATATTTTCAGTCATTTATTATAATTATTTATTACTTATACATGAGTATATGTTAGTTGTAGATAGGTTAGTTATTAGATGATCTTGTAGGTATGGTTAGCTTAATTTTAAATTTTATCACAAGCAATTTTTTATAAAAAAAATTCAATTCTTGAAGAATTTGAGTTGGCTCAATTAAAGCTCGAGCTAGCTTAAAGTTTAAACAAGCCAGCTTGAGCTTAAATCGAATTGAAATGACCCAAGTTTGAGTCGTGCTTGACCCGACTCAAATTCAGATCATGCTCACCCCTAACATTGAGGGTAGTGATGGAAACCCCGTAGTTAAGCGTACTTGGGCTGGAGTAGTCCTAGGATGGCTGATCTTCCTAGGAAGTACTCAAGTCATATGATTTCCTAAAGCTAAAATGAACAATACCTCTGCATTTGATATACGTGATGTTCACATTTAAGCTAATTATAAAATTTTTAAGCAATTTGCTAATGCACCCAAAGAGTTTTGTTTTTAGGACTTGACTCCATAAAGACATAGAGAGGCAAGCTTGTGCCAACACTCAACTACTACCAAGCATCAAACACATGTAACTACAAATTTTAGTGAACTTTAACACTTTATCGAGTTGCAAGAACACTAATCTTGTCACAAAATTTACATCCTCAGAATGAGTAATGATTTTGGCTATGGATTTCAGATGGCGGCTCATCTTCATAGAATGGGGAATAGCAAAATCAAATGGTTATTGTAACTCCATCTCTATTTCCAAAGAACAATAAAAAACAGTTCATGAATAACAATTGTTATGCTGGAACTGAGCAGATAAAAATAAATGACATCCATTAAGTATGCACCTAATAGAACGTTCATAAAAGCCGTCTCATGGTGAACCTCTGGCTTATTTCACATGCTGTAAGAAATGCCCCGCCACATAAAGTGTAAATCATAAAGAACATAATAGAATAACTAGAGAAGCCTATGAACATTCCATCAGAAAAAAAAAGAAGAAGCCTATGAACCAAATGAAAGAAATAATAAAAAAGTAAAAGCAAATTTCAGCACAGACCTTTTAAACTTGGAAATGTTCCAGAAAGCTGGCTCATAAAGCTCATCAGTGTTCTTCACAGCCTGTGGCTTCTCTAGAAGCGCCCTTGCAGCTGAAAGTTGCTTTTCAGGAGCTGAATGTCGCCAAGATTTCTGTCACAAAATGAAAAATATTTCATAAGGAGAGAAAATACAAAAAGCCACAATAACCAATCATAATATTGTCTTCCAGAATGGATATACCATCCGATGATATGAAGAATGGTACAATGACAGTATCCTATTCATTTCTGTCACGGATATAGGAGGCCTGCCACCTTTCCTTGTTCTCAACCTACTATTAGCATACTTGGACTGATGAATCAAAGAGGTCGAACGAATTGGTGATGGTAATATGGAGCCATTTGTGACGTGATTCTTCGTTAAACGATTTTCTGGTGAATCCAGGGATGAAGCTTGCCCTTCTAATGTTGGAACAACTAATGACAAACTTGTGGCAGCAATATTGCTCAAATTCACAGCTAATGCTTCCTTAATGGATCTATCATTACTAGACACAGCCGGAGTAGCTTCTAAAGCAGAGACTACCTCATCATTAAAAACTTTGGCATTATCAGGCCGAATATTGGTAGAATTCTCAAAGGCAAAATCTTCATTTGCCATCCTGGTAGAAGATATATCACTTTTGTCAACAAACTCACCCCGTCTGATAAATCGAGTGACTTGATCCCCAGAATCATTTAGCAATTTGCTCTTCACAATCTCAGACAGATCAATACCATCAGCTAAGGTAATGCCTTTCTTGAAGTTCAAGCCAACTTGTTTATCTCTGAAATGAACACCAGTTCTTCCACTAATATTATTTAGCTCAGCTGGCTCTAGCTCCTTGAGAATTTCTAAAGTATTGTTCAAGTTCTTCGATTCGCTTAAGAGAGAAAACACACCCAGTCTTTTAAATTCACGAGACGCTTCTTCGTGTGACAGAATTGCCTTTTCCATGAGGCTAGATCTCACAGGCAACAAAACACTCGTAAATGGAAGCATGAAAGAACGGAAAACTAACATTATTGAGAATACAAAGCTTATCAAGAAAAGCAGCTTCCTACACCCAAATCGGTAAGAAGTCCGACTTCGAATAACATAATCATCCATTTGAGCCAAAATGTTAAAGCAGCACAAATTCAGAAGCTCTTAAACCCTGAAATTCACAAACAAATGACTGTAAGCTACAAAGATATCAAACTACGCATCAAAATTTTGAAGCCTTTGATCTTACTGGAATAAGACCAAGATTAGATAGTATCGTTGCAAATGAAAGGATTGAATACAATAGAGAATGGTGCTGTCTGATTACGACGAGGAATTTAGCGCGTTAGAGGGCTTAAGGGCCCTGAAGCTCAGAAACCCTACTAGGGACCGTTTGGATAGGGTGGGTTAGCTGGGTTAACTTAAGTTAACCCAGCTAACTCACCAAACACTAATAAAAGCGTTTTCATACCCCTGGGTTAACAAACCCAGCGGGATTCCCTTACCCCCCTTACCCCGGGGTTTAGCTACCCCATCTGCGATGCTGGCGTAAGGGCGGAGATGGCGGAGCGCGCGGTTTTCTGTCGCGCGTGCAGCTGTCGCGAGTGGTTGGTGAATAAACCTCATGTCTCCAAAGATGGATGTTGCAACCCATTGCTCCTACTCATAGTGGTCGCAGCCCTCTGCTACTCCCAGTGCCAAACCAGCACCACAGCGCGGATCAGCCACTGAAAGAAGGCCCTTCTTCTCAACTCGCTCAAGTGAAAATCTTCTCAAGTATTCATTAATCATCCACCTGTACAAAAGAATCCAGGAAACTTTCTATAGAAGAAGAATAAGAAAGAACGAAACTTCCTCTGAGCTCAGGCGACCTGCGGGCGACGCACGATCGCGCACAGATCCAACGTGTAATGGCGTCGTCGTCGGAGACGTGCGACGTGGTTGAGCTCCGCGGCGAGGACGAGGGCCAGTGACGTGGAGAGCAAACGAGCAACGCAGCCCTAGCGACTTCAGCGGCTCGGCAGGATGAGTACACCGACAGCCAGAGACAATTTTAGAGCAGAATTTGTGAATGTAATTGCATCCAACTCTCCCAATTTATCGCACACTTACCGATCAGCCCAATGTAACTTTTTGGGCCATTAGTTTGCAAATATTAATTTAATTAAAATTAAAATTAAAGTTAAATTAAAATTAAAATATTTTTTATTAAAAATTAGAAATAATGAATAATATAACCGCGAGAGCTGCGCGCAATAGAATCGATGATTGTATCATATTTAATTATATTTTGTTTGTTGTAGGAGTTAGTGAATCGATAATGATCATGGTGCTCAATTGTACGAGGATGTTGATTTTGATGAATATTTGGAACTTCATATTGTTTTATTGTTTATGATAAAGATTGTATTATTTCTGTGTTGAGTGGATCGGTAAGTCTTCTTTTTATTTCATCCTTTTTTTTACTACATTGGGTTAATTTATTTATTTGTCAAACTGAATTCAAAGTTATCCTAGGTTAACCCGGGTTAGCATCCAAACATTATATTGCAATTAATAACTTACCCCAGCTGGGGTAAGTTATTAATGGGGGTAAGCTAACCCGAATTAGCTTATCCTACCCCCTATCCAAACAGCCCGAATGAATATCCCGCTCACCTCAGTGTCCCTCTACCATCTCCATGACAAGGGGAAGAAAACCCAAACTCAAAAAACCATTTTTGAAGAACAAGAGAAGTCAAAATCAGGATTCATACCTACGAATTAGCCGATTATGCTATTTCGAGCAAGCAAGCATCCTGTCTATGAAAAACTTACAATAAGATTAATCCAATGGTTGTCAAACGTATCCGTGATCAAATGAGATAGTACCACACCATTTTCTACTTGACGGTCGACTGACAATAGTTTTTGTTTCTTATGCTGAAGATCCATGGCTGCACATGCCAGGTAACAGCGATTAACAATAGCACCTTAATAAATCTCCAGGGAGCACAATTTAAAGTTCCCCGTTTGGAGTGAGTATCAAAATAAAATTAAAATAAATTTCTATTGTATTTTACATAAATTTGATTTAAATATTTTAATTTATGATCTGAAATAAAATTAATAATTTTATTAAAAATAATTAAATAAAATAAAATAATATTTTTTATATTAAAATTTATATAAAATATAATAATAATTTATTATTATTATTATTATTATTTAAATTAGTACTATTTTAATTTTATTTTGTGCACCAAAAAGGCAAACACTATTTCAAATACACTTTATAGTTCTATCAAGAATAATATATATATATATATCTTATAGATTATTCTGAAGAAAAAAATACATATGTATCATAAAACTTAACTATTTTATATATTTTATATTTAAATTTTTAATGTTATATATTAATCATAAAAATTATATAAAAATTATAATTTATGTAAATTTATTCCACAAAATTATAGTATATATATAAATAACAAAAATTATAATTTTTATATAATTTTTATATAATTTTTATATAATTTTTATTAATAATATATAATATTTAAAATTTGAGTATTAAATATATATAATAACTAGATTTTAATAGTATCTGTATAATTGCTTATATAAAGAATTGTTAATTTCATTTAGGATCTTCCTTCACCTCCAATTCCATGCGAGGTTACAAAAATAAAACCATAGCATTTAGATTGCTCTCACCCAATTTTTTTTCATGTGGACATACATATTTAAATATTTTTAATTGCTAAATATTATAACTTAAAGTTTTTTCTTTTCACATTTTAGCCTGCAATAATAATTTTTTATAATTAATAATATTTATTTAGATTTTTTAAAATAATAATTTAATAATCAAACTTTAACAATTTTTAAGCAGAAAAGACTCAAATGATACAATATGTTTTTTATATTTGTTGGAATCAGGAATCTATCTTAAGAACTCATGTGAAATTATCTCTAATATCAAACAATCACATTTTTTTAAATCTGAATTTTTATATATCTAACCTTATGGATTATTATGAAAGATTTCCATCACTTTCATCATCATTTTTAATGATCAATGAAGGGAAATTGTGGCGTTTAAAAGCATTGGGTAGTCCTCTAATAAGATAGAAGAATTGGAACCCAATGTAATTTTTCAGCAAAAATAGAAAATCCTGTGTAATTTTACTCAAAAATCCCCTTGTAATTTAACTAGATTTGAGGATTATCTAAGTAATTGCCTCAAATATATTTTCCCTGACAAACATTACATTGCGAGCCTATAGTTTTGTTATTAATAAATATTGCAGAAATGAGAATATTAAGGTGGATATGTGGATATACACGAAAGGATAGAATGAGAAATGAGTATATCCGAAAG
>JAEMOT010000827.1:2837-15875 GCA_019297695.1 Apostasia ramifera
CCAAATGGAGGTACCAGCATTTAAAGCCATCATCCTCCTCGTACAGCTGTGGACCTCTCTAGTGACAGACAAGCGGCGTTCAAAGCTCATCCATCACCTTTCCTCCGGAAAACCAGGGTGGAGCTATGCACGTCAACGGCTATAAAAACCACTGAACAGTCCCAAACAAAAGGAGGGGAGATAGAAAAAAAGATTAGCGGAGAAAATAGAAGAAAACATTTTTTATTCATTGTATCAGGGCCCCAACTAAGGAGCTCCTGACCTTCTCCGTCTCTCTCTTCTTCTTCTTCTTCTTCCTTTCTTCCTCTTCTTTTCTTAAGAATATTGTACAGCCTTCAGGGCTATCTTTTTTTTATTAGTGAAACTCCTTCGCTGACGGACCGGTGGACGTAGGGGATTTCCTCCCTGAACCACCTTAAATCTCTGTGTGCTTTTCTGGTTGCTTTGGACTAAATCTTCTCCCTGAGCCTCCATTAACAGGCTCGTCACCCCTTTGCGCGCCGCCGTCTCCCGGAACTCTCTTTCTTTGATGTTTCTTGGGATCCCCACATCCTACGTCAACAAGTTTAATGAAAGATTTTATTAGAATTTACTCTACAACCTTTATTCAAATTATGTTTATTATAAATTAATTTTATTTGTTTTTTTAACATTAGATCAAGACTAATAGCAGTAGTTTAAGTTGATTATTTACATTTATTCATAAAATTTGGCTGAAAGTTCAAAATTAATCAAAAGTTAGATCAACCGGCTAGGATTGTGATTGGATCAAAGTTTTTCTATTCATTTTTTTAGATTAAATCGAAAACTTTTAATTCAATCTTAAGCTAAAATCGGATCTGCTTGAGCTCATATCATTAACAGCTCTAAACCGGATGGACAGAGCCGAGTGGCCTTGAATATGACCCGATGCTGGTCGCAACAGTCTGATCGAATTCGTTCCGAATCTAAATCTGGCCTTGAGGATTTTGGAAGCAGACTCAAATTTGTATTGAGCTGCTAGTTTATTCGTCTCATTAAGCTAAGTTCGAAATAGAATCGAATCAAATTTGCGTCAAATTCTTTTTTAAAGAGGAAAAACATAACTTCTATATACGATATAGTTACGTATTGTTTTTAAGAAGGAACGTAAAATGTAGTTATTAGTGCACTAGTGTTAGGCGAATTGATCGATATTATGAGTGGCGCATTTAAAACTCAGTCAAAGATGTTTTTTTCCGTAAAAAAAAAAATTGTCAATTTATTGGATGGATTGGAGCTGGCTTGATTAAGATTTGAGCCAACTCAAAATTAAATATTAGTCGAGCCAGGTCAACTCGTGTTAGAAATGTTCAAACTATGATCTACGCTCGATTCAATACATAAATTTTCAAAGTCAAGCTTGGGCCAAATCTAACTCAAGGGGATGGCTAACCTCCATGTGTTGGTCATAGAAAAACCGCCTGTGGACTACTATTTAAATTAAAGATCAATAATTCAAAATATTGTTTTAATAATGATCAATTATATTTAAGTTTTTAAGTTTAAGACATAACATCACATAAATTAATAATTTAAAATTTATAATAACTAAATTCCTAACTAACAAATAATATATCAACTAAATTTTTTAATATTTTATTATTAATTTTTTAAATATTATTTTTACTTTCTCTCATCTCTCTATCTCCCCTAATCTCCCTCGCCACAGACTCTACTTGTTTGACGTAAAGACCAAAATAGTACTAATTTAAAAAATAATAATAATGATGATAAATAATTTTTTTAATCATTGTATATATATAATAATATAAAAAAAATATTATTTTACTTTACATACTTAATAATTTTCAATAAAAAAATTAATTTTATTTCACAACCTAAAGCAAAATATTCGATTCAAATATTTTAGTCTAGGATGTGAAATAAAATTATAATTTTTATTGAAAATTATTGAATATTTTTTATATTATAATATGCGTAGAATGAGTAAAAAATTTATTTATCATTATTATTATTTTTTTAAAATTTATATCATTTTGATCTTAATTTTGATCCACGCGTCAAACAAAGCTTAAGTCACTTTTTACTGTCTCTCTAAGAGTTTCTCTTTTCTTCTCTTCTCCAAAAAATCGAGAACTAAATTATAATTTTTTAACGAAAAGAGTGGCTAGCTAGTAGTTAACAATTTATGCGACGTGACACACGAAGTCGTAGCCAATCGGCTAAATAACAAACTATTTTCTTCTCCGAGCCGTACTCATAATACTGGGTCCATTTCAAAATTTCTTTTTTTATTAGAATAATTCTTATTAAACAATTAATTAATAAAAATAGGGAATATTAGATTTGTTGTGTTCAATTTTAAAATTTTAGAAAAGGGCATGTAAGACAATTTTTTTTCCCATATTCATATAAATATAGATATCTATATAGATATATAAATATAAATATCGATTCAACGATCCCTAAAAACAAAAAAAATGATGCAGCACACATAATAACTAATTAAACGATTAAAAAGCTGGAAAATTTAAATATCATTTTAGGGTTTTTTAGCTGTAAAGATGAAGATTTCCACGATTTTAATAATTTTGCAAATTTTTTTCTATTATGAAAATAATTTTAATAATTGTGCAATTTCAGCCTCTACCTTCTTACTTATTAGATAACAAAAACAATTAAGAGGTTAAAAAATTATTACTGGTAAATAAAAGAAAATTAATTCATTTCTAATCATATTTGTGTATTTATTGCATATCTTTTTTATATAAATTATTATATAACATATATATATTTATAATATTTATCAGTTATATTTTAAAAAATTAAAAATATGTATATTTATACATGTTAAGTTGATTTTGAATTAAATTAATTTTTTTTTAGTTAATTTGCTTCAGGTCAAGAGCAAATCAAGTAAATTTTATATCAAAATATGAGCGAATTTCAAATAATTTTTAATTTCCACAGAAAATTAACAGCCCTATTCACTAATATAATATATTCCTTATTTTTTTAAAAAAAAAATTATTTTTATAGTGTTTATAAAAATTTTTACTCATAATTTAATATAAAATCTGTATGATTCATTGCTCTATAATAAAATTTTTTATATCATTAAATTAAGTTTAAAGCGATTACATAAACTTGATTAACGTTAACTAAAATTTTCATTTTAAGAATTTATTTTTTAATTTTTAAGATTTTGAGTTTAAATTTTAGTGGTAAAATAGTTTAGAGATTTGAATTTATGATTTTAAATTTTAATTTTGAACTTTAATATTTAGAATTTAAAATTTAATAAAAATTTTAGTATTTAAAAAAAATTAATATAAAATCTGTAATTTTTTTAGATATACATGCTTATCAATATTTTAAAATTCGATAGGTTAATTTTTAATGTTTACTAACAAAAAAAAAAATGCCCTGGTTTTTTCCAAAATTTTGTTAGTTTAATATTTTAGTAACCCGTGCAGCACTATTTTTAGTTATTCGAAATTCATAAGTTTTCTTCAATGAAGTTTATAAGTTATTTTTTAAAGCAAAATTTATAAGTTTTCATCCCAAAAAAATCGTAAGCAGGAAAATCGCATTCTATTTTTAAAATAATATTACTGAATATATATATATATATATATATAGTGTATATGTGATACGAATAATTCAGAAATATCAAGCTCAGAAATTTTAATAACCACAAAAATACTTAAAAGGGTCCGCAATAAGGTTGTTAGCAAGGATCGAAAATCAAATATCATTTTAAAATAAAATTAAAATTTAAATTGAACTGAAATTAACTCCAAATTATCCGACTAATTAATTATGTTCTTTTTTTAACATTAGATTGAATGAAAATAGCTTGAAATTAAATTAATTAAAAAAATTACAAAAAATTATTCATAATATATATTATCTAGTATTATATTATACTATTTAGAAAAAATATTTAGTTTAATAATATGTATAAATAATTTTCTAAAAAATTATTAAATTATCGCTAAAAAAAATGGCATATAGTGTATAATAGTTCTCACAAACAATAACTAATTTATACTTGGGACGAAGCTGCAACAGAGGCTAAAACTGTTAAAGCTCCTTGTTGTCCACGATCTGATTTTTGTTCCGACAGCATCATGGTTAATTGAGAAGTTGACTAGCTCCCTAATCAAGGTAAAAAGTTACACTTGCTCGAATACCACAAGGCGCAAAAGTTCATGCGTGATATGAAGTTAAGCATGTGAATACCGAGCAATAAATAGGTTGCAAAAGAAGAACAAAGCTTTAAATCGTGTTGCATCTGCAATCAAGAAGAAAAAAAGATCCTACAGTCATCATTTCAAGATGCATACTTCAATATCGGTTCGGTTTGAGCGGTTTTGGTTTCGTTGGCATCGAATTATTGATTTTAGTTTGTGATTTTTTTCAAATCGATACAAAACAGCGACCGCTTATGAGCTCAATGTTAAATCTCACAAAATTTAATCGTTGATTTTGTTGATCTTGTTGCATAATTAAATTATTTTAGTTATTAGCGTAATTAAATTGATCTTGTTACCAACAATACCAAAAAGTATCCTAAGTAATATAACATTAATTTTATGTCTAATTTTTTAATTATTTAATAAATTAGATCATTAATTTATTTAATAATTTATTGAATTAGAAAATTAAAAGAAATTCCGTTCTCCACATATTTTTTTCTCAAGTGCGCAACTATAAAATTTCAGAAAGAAGAGACAAATGTATTACAGCAAGCTGACAGCGTGCGACAGATCGCAATGCTGACGTGGTGCTCCCGGTCCAGACCATTATTCCAAAATCCAAAATATTAAATTTCGCATGTCACCAAAATCCCGCCATGCTCCTAAAAAAAAAATCCTGCTATCGTCACGCCTACTCCACCAAATTGCACTTCCCTGGGTTCCGCACGCACCAGAGCGGCTGCAGCGGCTCCGCCCTGATCCCCCTCCTCACCATCCTGTATCTCCACTCGCTCAGCCGGTCTGTCGCCTCCGAGTACCTCTTCTTCCCGCCTCCTCCCCTGTTCCCCGACCACAGCGCCTCCGCCATAGCCGACGCCCTCGGCCAGACCCTCCCGTCCACCACCTCCCCGTCCGCCTGCTCCGACCACATCGCCACCTCGCCGCCGAGAACCATCTTCTTCTCCGCCTCCGTCAGCCCCTCCGTGATATCGTAGTCGTAGACCCTCTGCCACGTCTTGAACGGCGCGCACCACGAACCGCCGTCGCCGCCGGAGGCCAGCGTGTCGTACCGGCTGTCATTCCCGACCCACCCGCCGTGCCCGCAGTCCAGGTAGTAGAAGTCCCACGAGGAGACGACGACGCGGTACCCGGCGGCAGCGATCTTCTTCGTGTTGTTGGGACCGTTGTTCCAGGTCTGGAGAACGGTGGTTTCCGTCGGAAGGACGGAGAGGGGGACCTTCACGGTGGGGCCGAGGACGACGTCTTCCCAGTAGACCGCGGTGCGATTCAGATCGGCGGTGATGATCGAATTGATTTTGCTGACGAAGGCTTCGAAGAGCTGGTCGTGAGTGCCGTTGGCGGCGACGAAGGCTCTGATGGTCGGATCTTCTTCCCAGCAGGCGCCGACGACCTCATCTGCACCGCCGTGGAAGAAATGCTCGGGGAAGAGATTGGCGGCGTCGCGAAAGACCCCGTGGACGATTTCGTAGGTTTTGGGGTTCAGGGGATTTAGCTGGCCTGTTCCCGGCGCAGCCGCCAGCGCCGGCTTGCCGGGAGGCAGCCAGAATTTGTTCGCACAGGTCACTATGTCGGGGTAGGCCTCCGCCCACGATCCCGTGTGCCCTGAATTAGATCGGAATTTGCGATTAGCTACCTGCAGATTCAGGGAGGAAATTTAATCGGAATTCGAACTCACCGGGGACGTCGAATTCTGGCAATACGCGGACGCCGCAGCTCATGGCGTACTGGACGATCAGCTCGACGTTCTCCGGCGAGTACTGCATGTTTGGGCCGTAGGAGCCATTGATGGCAAGGTTCGGGAGGGAAGGAAGAAGGATGGGGAAGGAGTGGGCGTCAGTTATGTGCCAGTGGAGGACGTTCATTTTATTGTAGCTCATGGCGCGTATGGTGCGCAGAATGTCGTCCACCGGATAGAAGTTGCGGGAGGTGTCGAGGAGGAGACCTCGGTGGGGGAAGAGGGGGCGGTCGGTGATGTTGACGCCGGCGGCGACTCGGACGCGGGAGCTGTACCAGGTGAGCTGGGAGAAGGTTTCGAGGCCGCGGATGGCGCCCCAGGGGGTGACGGCGGAGATGGTGGCGGTGCCAGAGAGGGGTATGGTGAGGGTGTACGACTCGTCGACGCCGTGCTGGAGGGGGGCGGAGGGGTCGCCAGAGACGACGATGGAGAGGAAGCGGAGGGGGGAGGCAGAGGAGGGGATGGAGGGGGGGACGAGGGGGCGGTGGTGCTCGGATGCGATGAGTTTCGAGTAACGGACGGCAGCGGCGCGGAGGTAGGGATGGAAGGGGGGGGAGGGAACGATCTTGAAGGAGGAGGAGAGCGAGGCGGAGACGGGGTTGGGCCACGACATGCTCGTCGGCTTCGGCCAGACGTTGATTGGGAAAGCACTGGACGAGGAGGAGGAGAGACTGGAGAGTAGAGAGATGAGAACGAGAAGGAGAGTGATGAGAGGGAAGGTTGAAGGATTCAAGGCCATCGTCGTTCTGGTGGAGACGAAGAACTGGAACAGAGCGATTCGGCGATGGGAGACGCAGTTTGCAGAGGAAGCAGAGGAATTATAAAATAGGGGATGCTCAGAGTTATGTTTATAGGGTAAACAGCTTGAGTACCTCTAATTTGATCAACATTTAATTAAGGTCTTACTGAATAAATTAGAGGATAAATTACATTCAGGTCCTGATTTTTTTTCAACATAAAGATTTCAATTTTAAAAATTTAACATTGGGTCATGAATCAGATATATATCAATTAATTCTTTTTTTAAACTTTTTTAATATTAAAATTTTAAAATACACTAAAAATATTATTTTCTCTCTACACACTTTCCTTTCTCTCTCCTCTCTCCTTTTACTCTCTCTAACTTCTCTATCTTATTATCACTCTCTTACTTTCGCTCATCGCCAATAGCTACGCATTCTTACACGATAGGCCTGCATTTTATGTATTTTATAAAATTTTGATATTAAAAAAATTATATTTGAATCAAGATCTAAATATTAAATTTTTAAGTAATAATATATTCTAAATTTAAAAATTTGGATATAATTTATCCTAAACTAAATAATGGTGAAGTGGTCCCGCATGTGGGTCCATGATCGTAAGAGAAAAAATTATATATGAGAGCAAACTAGACGAAAGTAATTATTAATTTTAAATACATATATAGAGAAATTAGAGGAACCTAACTGCTATTAATTTAGCCTGCAAATAGATTAACTCGAATTTAGAATGACTCGCTCCTTATTCAATCCATTGATAATTGGGTAAGATCATGATTTGGATCTAGTTAAGAATTTTTCGCAATTAACTCAAGTTTGAATTAAATTAGAGTTGGATTGGGTATGAACTAAATTAAATAAAACATTTTTTTATAAATTTAAGTCGTAAAAATAAATCATAATGACTTGCTAAAAAATCTTAAAATTTAGTAATATAATAAAATAATTTTAATGATTTTATGAATATTTTAAAAATAAGTTTAAAATAAAAACAAAACTTCAAACCCTAAATTCTGAAACTTTTAAATCTTAAAATATTAAACTTAATTTAAATGTTCATGATAAAAATTTGATAAAAGTTAAAATTTTTAATATTTTTATATAATAAAATAATTTTATACTTATATAAGAATTTAAATAAACATATATAATATATATTTATATATATAAAGACTTATTTATTTATAAAATTTAATTTTAATAAATTTAGATGAAGATATTTTTTATTAAAAATTATGAATAGTATGAAATAAAATTAATTATTATATTTAAATGTGTAAAAGATGTAATATAAATTAGTTATTATTTTGATATATGTGTAAGATGTGAATAAAATTAATTTTTTATTTTGAATTATATGTGTAATATAAAATATATTTAATTTTTAATATTAAATTTTATGTATCACATTATATGTTAATTTAAATTAATTTTAAATTGACTAAACAAGTAATAAATTCAGATTTTATTTTAAAATAATGTGGACACACTAAAAAAATGAATCACATCAAGATCAATTTCGAATTTGGTAATTAATTTTAATATTAATATTATTAGTTATACAATCGAGCTAAGATTTGCAGGCCTACCATTAATCTTTTTTTTTATTTTTCTTTAAGTTTTTTTTTTAATATTATATTTTTCTGCAAGTTAATGGCAGCAGCAACATGAAGTTTGGAGCCTCCGGACTCTTTTACAGTATTCTAATGCACTCTTTGACCGTATCCATCACGTTAACGATTCGTGAATATTTTTTTTATAATTATTTATAATATATTTAATTTATGATGATATCAAAAGATTTTAAGATTATGATTATTATTATTTGTTTTATGTTGCATCCGGATTCGCGCTGTGGCATCTGGAACATTTACGTGGTGGCCTGTATAACGTCAACACCAAATGGAGTCCAGTGACGGACGGAGGACGAAAAGTACCCCTGTTGTCGAAGAACCCGTGCTGAAGAACTTTTGGTGAACTGCACGCGTGACTGAACATACGTTGTTTCATACTGCTTTTAAGAAGCATAGCCCTCCCTTGTTTGGTCAGTACGGCCCATATAATTAAAATCACAGCACGCCAGCCTAGCAGATATAATTGCCCTGATATAAGAAATGGAGACCATTCTCTTAAAAATACCTGCCCAGGGACTAGATCAGACTATGGAGAAAAGGGGCGGACCACTGTTCTAACTCTTTCTTCCATTCTTTCCCACCTCTGTCCTGTAAAAAAAAAATGGAACTTTTGTGGCATAGTAAAACCTTTGAAAGCCGCCCGAACGACATCGTGGTTTTCCGTGCAGTTGGTTTTCGCGTAAAAACTCCTCTCCTAGTTCTCTGGTTGATTTTAGCCTCAACATTTTAATATCCAGTATTTTGAAAGTGACAAGAAATTTTATCATTTATTTATATTAATAAAGTATGAGAACAAAAGAAATAGGTTGAAATTATAAATATAAAGATCAGTTTAATGTTACTTGTTCAATTTTCAGATAAATTTTTTTATCATATTGGAATTAACTTAGCTGATCATATTTTACATAATTTTAAGATTAAAATTAATTTCTTGCACCTTTTCAAAAAAAAAATTACTTGTATATTATATAAATAAAAAATTATTTTAGATTACTTACATTTTATATTCTATAATCATCTTAATATGATGTTAATTAAATTTGACATCCTATATAATTTTTAATACACAATAATGTATTAATTTTCAAATCATGCTTAAATTAGTATTGTCCACGTGGCGTGGTGGACTAACAACGACATCAATTAATTATCGAATAACCATTTGATAGATTTTCGACAACTCCGTGTTACATAGACCATCAATGCTCTTTATTGTGTGATATTTATTTTTGTAAGGCCCTGTTTGGCGTGAGGACTAAAATCAGGATCAAAATAGTATTAATTTAAAAAATAATAATAATAATATTTTTTAAAATTATTCTACATAAATTTTAATATAAAAAAATTATTTTACTTTACATACTCAATAATCTTTAATAAAAATATTAACTTATTTCACATCTTAGATCAAAATACTTGATTCAAATATTTTAGTTTAGGATATGAAATAAAGTTGATATTTTATTAAAATTTATTTAATATGTGAAGTTGAATAATATTTTTATATTATAATTTGTGTAAAATGATTAAAAAAAGTATTAATTATTATTATTGATGTTTTTTAAATTAATATTATTTTGGTCTTCGCGCCAAATAGAGCTTTAATGTCATTTTTTTAAGAGAATGAGACATATCGTTGGTCTCTTCTTATCCACAAGAGGTTTACTTGTAGTCAACTCCATTATTCGACAATTAACATCCTCCCTCCTTTTTCAATTTAGGAGTCGAACATCATTATCATACTTTCTATATCAACCCATTGGCAATTAATAAAAAGAGAAAACCAACCTACCTATCTAGATTATGAAACAAACTCAAATTGATTGGGAAATAACATAAGTTATAATATTAAAAATAATTAGATAAATAATAATAATAAAAAAAAAACTTTAACACCAAGTTGTGGAAGAGTATTGTATATACGAATTATTCTCGCCCTTCTATTAAAGAAAAAAGAACTATTTTCATTCTAAAAATAATTTTTCGGTCTAAAGGTCACCAGTGAAAGTCCTTCTGAATATAACGATAACTCGTGTAACTTGTAGCATACGAGGTTTATGAACATTTGAGCACAACGGTCAATTTTTTCTCCAATTGAAAATCCACTTGATCGCTTATAGTTAATTAGAAATGTTACATTATGTTTACATTTTGGATAAAAAAAATAATTAATTTAAGGGTTAATTACAAGTAGATCTTTCTAATTTAAGCTTATATATAACTAAGTGATCTCTCTAGTTTTAAAATTAATCAAATAAATCACCTAGTTTGCAGTAAAGTACAAATAAGTCATTTGGTATTAATTAAAGTACTTAATAGGTGAGATTTTCTCTAATTAATAGGTTAGTTTAAATTGTTTCTTAATTTAAAATATTAATTTAGCTTTTAAATTAATCAAATTAGTTCATTAATTAAGAAAATATTCTCCATTGAGACTTGTTATTAATATCAAAGGACCTATTTACGTATTATCTCAAATTAGAGGATCTACTTAGTTAATTGAGAAACTAAAGGAATTTAAATGCACATAGGTCTAAACTAAAGTATAATATTCCGTGATCCCATTGTAGAGGTACCGTCTGCTTTGACTTTAGGAGGCATTTGATTCAATGTTATCTTGATGTTATGTTATATTATCTAGAGAAAATAATCATTTGGTTTAAGAATATCTATAAATAATCTTCTATTAGATTATAAAATTATTAGTTAAAAAATGATATCTAGATGTAATGATATCTACATTATATAATATAACACTAAAATAATAATGAACCAAATGCCCTCTTGAAAAATTGCGTGACTTGAGCACTTCACAGAAGGTCACCGATTCCAGTGCTACTCCAGCCCAAGCACGCTTAACTACGAAGTTTTCTATCATTAGCCTCACAATTTTATCCCAAAAGGTGCCTCAACTATTTAAGATCACGTTATCTACTTACAACTCAAAATCTACTCCACTCCAGGCACACTTAACTATGAAGTTTTTCATCATTAGCCTCACGATTTTTCCCCAAAAGGTGTCTCAACTATTTGAGATCACATTATCTACTTATACAGCTCATAATCTCTCCTTTTCTGCAGGCTCCATACTTTGTCTCAGTGATTCCTTTCTCTTAAGACATTACCTGGCGATCACTCCCCGTCCTCTTAGGCCACGGGCATCACAGCCCTGTGATGCCCACCAGCTTCTGTGGGAGGTTAGCTTTGATACTGTATTGTAACATTCTGTGATCCCATTATAGAGATATTGTTTGTTTTGCCTTTAAAAAAATTGTGTGATTTGAGCACTTTTCCAGGAGGTCACCCATCTCAGTACTACTCCAGTCTAAGCATGCTTAACTACGGAGTTTTTCATTATTAGCCTCATATTTTTGCCCCAAAAAATACCTCAACTATTTGAGATCACATTATCTACTTATACAGCTCAGGATCTCCCTCTCTTTTTCGATATTGGATGATTCATTCTTGTGCTCCTCTCACAACTCATTATTTGACCTAGAAGCCTGTCAGGAGCCACACTTTATTTCAGTGATTTATTTCTCTTAGTACATTACCCAGCGATCACTCCCTACTCTCTTCGGCCACGGGCGTCACATAGAAAGACCTAGTTGCTATTAACTCGTAATTTAATTATTTATAAAGATTACCAATTGCCAGTCTTATGACTTAAGGGTCACCAAAGCACTAGCTATCAACCTAGGTGTTGCACCTAAGAACCCATGGCGGTCACGGTTAAGCTATGGCAGCGGTGGCAACCGGTAATCGGCGGTGACGATGAAGCTATCCGGCGGCCTAAAGTGGAAGACTCTCTCTCTCCCCACTCCTGTCCAAATTGATTTTCACATGCTCTCAAAAAATTCTCAAAATTCAAAATTATATTGTTGTTAACATTTTAAGCTAAATTAAAGTTAACCTCACAATAACTAAAAAGCCCATGAATATCACATAAATAAAAACAATTCACTCACCCAACATAAATATTGAAAAAAATATTCAGATAAATATAAAATAAAATACAAATAAATAGGATAATATCAATAAAATAATGACAAAAAATATTCTCAAAGTACGAAATCATAGTTAGAGTTGGTATTGTAACAATAAAGTATCTAAAATTTACGATTATTATATAAAATTTTAAATTAATAATTTATTTCAGTATCTAATCTAAGGAATGTTTTTGTATTTCATTTATTTAATTCTAATTTTACTCTCCTCTTTCTCTCTCTTCTCCTCCTATGCCCCCCTATCTCTCTCTCACCCTATTTTATATAATAGGGGAGGGGGCCCTGCAAATGAGTCGGATCAGATTCAAATTGGCTTGTTTTAAATTCAATTTATGAATAATCAGATCAAGTCTTGATTCAGACTTGGTCAAACTTGTTCAGCAAATGATCGAGTTCAAATTGAATTCAAATTGAATCGAATCTAAACGTAATTGACTAAATATTCTTTTATTAATCAAAAAAATAATTTATAATAATTTACACAAAATACTCTAATTTAGTAATATAATAAAAAAATTTATCTAATTTTTTAATTTTTAAAATTTAACTTAAAAAGTAATAAACTTTCAAAATCCAAATCTTATTTTCACAAATAAAAATTTGCAAATTAAAATATAATTTAAACATATAAATCTCTGTATCAACGTAATAGAAGCTAAATAAATATATATGTTCTCATTAATTATAATTATATAT
>JAEMOT010000827.1:15976-29922 GCA_019297695.1 Apostasia ramifera
ATAAAAGGCTTGTCGGGCAAACTTTTAAATTTAGTCAAAATAATATTTTAAATTTATTATAAATAATTTTATTTTATATTCAACATAAATTTTAATGTTAAAATCAATTTTATTTCATATTTTACGGACCTTCAAATATTAAAATAAATTTTTTTTTCATTAACTCTATAAAATAAAATATATTTTTTTCTTATTTAAATTTAACATCCAACTAAATAAGTTCATATATAATAAAAGAGTTTCATACTCTCATAATAAAGATTTCATATTTATATAAGAATTTAAATATGTATATATATGTTATATATTTATTTATAAATAATAGAAACAGTTTGGGTTTTAATCGGATTGGGGAGGGGTCGACCCAAGACCCGATCCTAAAAGATTCGATCAGATCAGGTTTGATTTCGAATAGGGTAATTCATTAGCTATCTAATTAAGTTAAAATTTGGATTAAAACTCAGGTCGACCCGCCACGTTTGTAGGCCTATGCCGCCCCCTTCTCTCTCTCTCTCTCGCTCTTGAGGAGGAGGGGGCGGGAGAGAATATAAAAAAATTTTATTTAAAAAAATTGTTAATTGTGAAGAAATTTTATTTGTAATATTAAATAATCTGTACAGACCAATTAGAAATGTTTTTAAAAAATATAAATTAAAGTGTAAGAAGAAATTATCTATAGAGATATTTTAATAAATAACTCTAATTTTAAATAGCACATCATCAAAATTTAAGAAATGATCTTTCAAACCCTGAGGTACAGAGATTGAATAGCTGCATGAATTTCTTTTGCAGAGGGCATGGAAGTTATGAAATTGTTTTGATATTTGTGTAAAATATAAAATATTTTTTGTTTTAATATATATATATATATATATGATATAAAATATATTTAAATTTTAATATTAAAATTAGGAATAATTACACCTAGGTCTCTGAGTTTAATGTTTAATAACGCACAAGTACCTGAGTTTTAATAAATTATTAAATAAATCTATTTTTTTATTTTTTTCAAATTAAAAATATTTAAAGTTATTATTTTACTCCTCCCTATCTCTCTCCTCACAATCCTTGCGTAGGGGGCGACAGCTGGCGTGTCGCGCGTGCGCGAAGATCAGGAGGAGAGAGGGAGAGGCGGCCTCTCTCTCCTCCTGATCGCCACGCATGCGCGTGGTGAGGCCGCGCGACCGCGCGCGTGTGCGGCTATCGAGAGGAGAGAGAGGTCGCCTCTGTCTTCTCCCGATCTTCGTGCACGCACGGCCTGCAGGTGGGTCGCGCACGCTGAGCGGCCTCGCGCGTGCGCGAGGATCGGGAGGAGAGAGATAGGGGTAAAATGTTAATTTTAAAAATTATTACTAATAAAAAATAAAAAGAAGGACCCATTTGATAATTTATTAAAACTCAAAATTTTGATGTTATAATTTTAAAAATGTGGACCTGAGCGTGCGTTATTAAGAGTTAGACTTAGGACCAGGTGTAATTATTCCTTAAAATTAATATGTAATTATGATATGCCAAATTACGTTATTAATTGATCAATTTTGAGAAAAATACTTCTATTAAAAAATATAATTTAGAAATTAGACTTAAATATATGAATATATCAGATGGGAAGTAGAAAAAGCTATTGGAATAAAAATAAACTGGTAGAGTAAATAAAGCTTCATCGTTAATATGATTCATTTCATTAGATATGTGGCAGAGGAAAAATTCTTGAATCCAACATCAAATATTTATATGTTTTTTATTTTTTTAATATTCAATATAAATCCATTATAAAAAATATTTTTTATTTTATATTTCATAAAATTGTAATATAAAGATTATTTTTATTCACATTAATTATTTTTATTAAAAAAAATTAATTTTCTTTCACATTAAAATGTAAATTTTAAAATAAAAAATATTTTAAATTATATATAAAATAATACCTCTTTTGAAAATAGTCTCAAAATCAAACCAAATGAAGGCTAAAGATTAAAAAATTCGAAGAACTTGCTTGGTTCAGGCCTTAAAAATTTTAATTATTATTTCATTTATTTATATTGTAAATTTAATTATAAATTTAAATAATTTTATTTTATATTTCAAAATTTATACATTAGTCAGCATTTTATTTTGCATTATATATAATAACAATTAGATTCTTTTTATTTAGATCTTTATGTATTTAGGCCTTTTAAATTTTGAAATTAATTAAATAAGTTTTTTAATTTAAAATAATATATAAATAAGTCTTTTGATATTAATAAAATGACTCTAGATGATATTTTAATTAATTAATAACTAAATTAATATTTTATATGAAAATAAAATTTAAATTGAACTATTAATTAGAAAAATTAAAAATTAAAAACTTTAATTAATATAAAAAAATTTATTTATATTTTATTTTAATTGAGACCTATTAGTTTAATTTAAAAATTAGAAGTATTAAATTGCATATAAGTCCAAATTAAAAGTACCTAATTTGCTATTAACCCAATTATTTTTTTCTTGAAAAATAATCCTCCAACCCAACCGAGACCAAAGCCACGACGGTCAAACCCCATAAACCTCTGCTGCTCCATCCTCGCTGTTTTCCGTATACACTAATATGGCTGCCACCGCAGCCGCAGCCGCCCTCTTCGACCTCAGCTCCCCCTTCGCCGCCTCGTACCTCCGTTCTCCTTCTCCTCCGGCAACATTCCGCCAAGCCCTCCGCTTCATCACCAAAGTCCGTCTCAAATGGGTGAAGAACCGGGGCCTCGATCACATTATCGACCGCGACACCGACATCAAGGCCGCCGCCCTACTCATCGACCTCATCGCTCGCTCTCCTTCCTCCGCTCACGTTCCAGCTCGTTCCCTGGCTCCTCTCCAGAAAACCCTAGGCCTCACCATCCCCGTCCTGCGCTTCCTCCGACGATACCCTACCCTTTTCGCCGAATCTCCTCACCCGCGTTACCCCTCCGTTCCATCCTTTTCCCTTGCTCCCGGCGCCGTTCTCCTCCGCCGCCGCGAGCTCGCTTTGTATTCCGCCGACTCTGCTTCCGCCTCCTCCCGCCTTGCCCGTCTGCTCATGATGTCCCGCTCTCGCTCCCTACCATTTAGATCTCTTGGCCCTCTTCGCTACGATCTCGGCCTCCCCGCCGATTTCGGCGCTTCGATAGTCCCCTCTCATCCCGATCTCTTCCGCATCATCCCCCCATCCGCCGGTGGCGGCCAGTACTTGCTCTCCCTCGCGGATTGGCCTGATCATCTCGCCGTCTCCGCTCTTCAGATCCGCCACGCCGATTCCATCTCCAACCCTACCTATCGAGACTTCAAGCGCGGGGCCTTCTCTTCCGCCACGCCGCTCACCTTTCCCATGAGGTTTCCCCGCGGCTACGGCGCGCAGAAGAAGGTCAAGGCCTGGATGGAAGAATTCCATCGCCTTCCTTACATTTCCCCCTACGATGACTGGTCTGGTATCGACCCTGATAGCGAGTTGATGGAGAAACGCGTTGTGGGCGTGCTTCATGAGATTCTCAGCCTCACGATACACAAGAAAACGAAGAGGAATTATCTCAGGGGCCTCCGGGAGGAGCTTGGTCTGCCGGAAAGGTTCACGAGGGTTTTCACGAGGTATCCGGGGATTTTCTATTTGTCCTTGAAGTGCAAGACTACGACGGTGATGCTAAGGGAAGGGTACGAAAGGGGAAGGCTTGTTGATCCTCCTCCGATCTCATTGTTGAGGGACAAGTTGTTCTACGTGATGAAGACTGGGATTCTGTACAGGGGAAAGGGGATGACGAAGTTGGTTCTGGATGATGATGATTTGGATAGAATTCGGGATGATACAGCAGCGGCAGAGAGATTGGAGGAAGAGAATGAGGATGAGGGTGAAGAGGATGAATTCTATGAGGTGAACAATGATGAATCTGAAGTGGAATCGGATTCTGATGAGGATTGAAATCAGCAACTGTTCTTCCCGGTTTGACTTCACTGGAAAATTTGATGATTTTGTAAGGGAAATGCTTGCATTGGATGGGAATTCCAGTGGCATTCTTAGGTGGAGATTGCTGTGTAGGTAACTTGCCTTGCTTGAAATTCTTGTTCCTTTTTCTTTTGTTTCTTTGGTTTCATTATTTAATCTGAACTCTGCATGATTTGTGATCGTCCCTTTTCTATAATTTTCTCTTCTTTCAGCAGAGCATGTGTTTATCTAATAAGCTGTGATTAGCTACACTATATAAGATGATCAAAATGATTTAACTGAAATTTTAATCTGCTTAATGAAAATACATTGCTTGACATATTTTCAGACTCGAGTCTTTCAAACGGACCTAAGCAATGTAAAACGACTTAAGCTGCTTAATTCTAAACCATCTCTTGGGAAACTCGATTGGAAAGCTGTTTTAGTTATTAAATCTAATGGGGTGTTTCGTTCAATGCAATCTAGATGATGATGTTATTTAAATATTAATGTTGTTTACAAATTTTTGCTTATTTGGTTCAATGTCATTTCATTAAAAGAAGGCAACTTTATTAGTTCTTTTGTTATTCCCAAGTTTTGTTATTCTCAAGCTCCTCATCCTTTAGAAAATCGAGGTGTTTCTAGAGCTGCAAGCTTGTTATATTTTTTCAATGTTATCTAAACAAGTTATGACATTTAATTTCTCTACATAAAATCACAATGACATCGAACCAAATGCCTCTTTATATCCAAACATAACATAGTCAAATTTAAACGGGGGAATTGATCACAAGCTACCACATGGAGGATCTAAATTCTATACAAAGGTGAAGGGACTGATTTTGGTCTGAAAAATGTCTTTCGTCCTCAGAGTGGAGACTTGGAGCAATGGCCCTTCTCAAACGCCGGTGAAGGATGGAGGAGCCTGAGGTTGTTTCACTTCCTCCTATTATGGAGACTGTAATTCTATTAAATATCTGTTTGGTGCACAATGATTCATCCAAACTTATTGATCACCATGAATCCATATGTGCTCCTTTTAGATCGTGGAGTTTTTTTGGTTTCTGGTAGGGTGGTGGTGAACAAAAATGGGTCATATATCATCAAAAAATTCTCTTATTATGGATTAAATCTAGACACACATAAGAAGTGGAACATTCATGAACTTACTATCAAATAGAAGGTTCCTTTAGGCTCAAAAGTAAGATCATAAGTTGAAAGCTTAGGCATGAGTTGCCTTGCTATAGTCCCAAATCAAGTGGTATATGCTTCATTTTGCTCAAAGTCTGGAAAATGATTTTTTTGTGTTGTGTTGAGACCAAAGATAGTTTGTTTATTTTATTCAAACAGCTTTTTCTTGGTTTATGGATTACAACTGAAATAGTATCTTTTTAAATGCGTCTTTTTCTTTAAAACAAAAAGAAAGCTCATCTTCTTTTCTTTGATTTTATCATTGTTCTTTTTAAAAGCATAATAAACTAGATTTGAATTTAATGTGGGTTCATTTATTATGTTTCTTGTTCACAATATTACAGTGAAGCTGCGCATGTATTAATCCTGGCTGATGTTACAGGCATTTGGGCTGAAGCCCTGTCGAAGCAGAAGAGTTCCAAGATTTACTTTAATCCTCAACTGTATTGAAAGCATCCTCGATTGGAAATCAACTGTTCTTACGGAACTTTGGCTAAAATTTTAGTAGCTCCAACTTCCAACGGGAAAGTATTCACTATTCAGGAATAGATGGATTCTTTCACTCCTTCTGAAGAGCTGGCCAGGTATTCATCTAGTTTGTACCACCTTAGCTAAGATTGGGCAACGACAGAGCTCAGCTTTAAATCAAAATTCTCAAAATTTAGTTAAAGGGTGCGTTTGGTTTAATGTTATTTTGATGTTATGTTATTTAAAAAAAAGCAATTGTTTGATTTAATGACATCTATAAGTAATCTTCTATAAGATTATAGAATTATTAATTAAAAGATGACATCTAGATTATATGATATAATATCAAAGGGCCAAATGTTTTCTAAAGTTTATTTCAACAAATTACTGATAGCTCCTTATAATTTACATATAATTATACTTTGGTCCTCATTTGTTGAAACCTCACTTTAAGTTTTTATTTGAAACTGTGAAAGACCTATTTACTTTTATATCGCTATTTTAAATTCTAGGGATTTATGCGAAAGATTTTTAAAGCATTTTAGTTTGGAAGTTATGATTAAATATTAAATTTGAGTCTCAATTGAGGCGCATGCTGAGGATTGCATTGAAGATCTACCATATGAAATGTAAGATTTTAGTGGATTATTATTTATGGATCCTTGAGCAGAGCTGTGTGTTTGCGTTAAATTTGAGTCTCAATTGAGGCGCGTGATCTCAGGCACGCACAGGGTGGCGGTTCGCGGGACAATGCGTTGGGCGGCGGACTGGGCACGCTCGGCGGCGTCGAGCAGAGCTGTGTATTCGCGTCGACGTAGTCAGCGGGTGCATCGCCGGTGATGTGGATACGTGACAATGCGATCACGTCGAATCAGAGTCGGCGAGCTGGATCCAGGAACACAAACTAGCAGGCGAGGTGGACGAGAATGAGGTGTGGTGAATGCTGAGGGATGTAAGATGAAAGGAATTGAACCCAGAGAGGAGGAGCTGGAGCGGGTGGAGTTTAGGGATTCTCACCCAATGCCCAAGCCCATCCCTATTCAAGATATCGATTCATTCCAGAATCAAATAATTCCAAGGAAAACACAAGTCAAATTCATTCAGCATTAGAAAAATAAAAATAACAAGGAAGCGTTTATATATACCTTCATACAAACTGACTCAATAAAGAAAAATACATAATTTAATAAATTCTTCACACAAACGAGAAAGTACTAGATAACATGCCTAAAATAACAATCACAGAAATAAAAACATCTTATACAAAAATAAATGCGAGAAATAAAATTATCTCAAAATGGAATTTTCAATCAATCAAAATGAATGGAAGATTTTCAATCCACCAAGTAAGCGATCCATAGCATCCAACTTTCCACATCTGTTCTAATAGTTAATCGATCCAGATCGAGGCAATGTGGCTAGATCTCGGCCGTTGATGGTAAACTCTGCCAGGAATGAATCGACGGTCGATCGTGGTGTCCCCACCACCAGTCGTTGTGTTGAGTATTATTGCTATGTTCCGGAGATCGATCATGATGGGCTTGCATTTGTTAATAGAGAACGATGATGCCCTATACCTGAGTGTTCCCAGAAAATATCTGGCTCTCCTATGAATAGAAGAATGGCCAAATGAAGAGAGTAAGAGACTTGAATAAAAGGTGTTGTCACTAAGAAGAGTGGAGTTCATCGAAGATCCATCGCTGGTGATGAGATGCAGTAATAGAGATCCAAACAAATAGAGTTTCTCTTCAGTTCTTTGGTAATCAAAGAAATCGTCAAACAGAGATGCATTCTTTTCCTCTCTGTTGACCTCCTAGGTTCTGTTAGGCCTAGAGAAAAATACTTAAAGTAGTTACGAAGTTAGTAGCAATCGCAAGCTAAATCTTCCCATGCTCTACCTACTTTCTACGCATCGACCTAATTATTGAAAGATTGTTGTAGTTTATATAAAGGTTGTATGCAAAAAGACGGTGCTTTTTAACATGCTTATGTAACATTGTGTATATTTTTTCTCAATGCAATATTAAATTCACATCCATTATTTGACATTTTTGAAGTTTCAGGAAAGATGTAAATACTTCCATAACTCTGAAGAAGATGGACAGAATCATATCAATCATGATCATACTATTATTTTCCAAGCAAAAAATGGCTGTATTGATCATGCTGAAGTTGTCTACATCTAAAGAATAAACTTAAATCAGATTAAATCAAAATCATGATCTATCTACCCTTCCTATCACTCACTTCTGATTCTCTATACTGTCACTTCTTTAATTGTACATGTCTCCTGCATCTTTGGTGAAAATGGCCTTGAAAACCCTTCACCTCTTGGAGAGAGATTGACTTGTTCCAGCGCCATGAACTGCAGTTCAGTGGGATAGTTTCTCACAAAACCAATGCGAGCTCCAGCTCCTGTACTCCACTTGACAGATAATTGTCTTCCCATTTGATAACTGTTCTTTCCCTTCTTCGAGTTAATTCTTTGAATTATAAACTCTTCCGGCATCGTCTCTTTGTCCTTGTAGTCCTCCTCGTTGAAAAGATTTGGTTTGCAGCACATAAACTGCTGTTTGGAGGGAGATAAAGTTTCTGCTGATTCATTTTCGAAGTGTTTAGGTGTTTCATATTCCTCCTGATCTGATTCTGTGATGTCATCCGCTCCACTCTCGTCTTCTTCCTCGCTTGCAGTAGTCCTCTCAGTGAAGCTGTAGAACTTCTCCAGCTCAACTTGGTCCCTTTCTCTAGATGAACTTGCATCTTTAGTGGTTGCATCTTCAGAAATTAATTCAGCACAGAAGTTTGATCTCTGTGTGTCCATTTGAGGCTCAGAGAAAGCAGGATATGCAAGATCTAGTTCGGAGTTTCCACTTCGTAGCATACGCCCGCACTCTTCGTCATCTTCATCAGGAGCTTTCTGCATATAATTCAAAATTTAAGTATATAACACTGACATAAACGTTTATTAGATATTACTAATTGGATCCCTCAATTCTAAAATTTATGCCCACAATACTGAAATCATATAAACAACACGTTTTTTACTGTGCTTAATCCACTAGATTATCAAGTGAACTAAACTCTTAATGGAATAATCACAATATCACTTTTGTGCAATTTGAAAATTATGATATACTAGATGTAAATGTTAGGTGTTGAATGCGCTATAATTTCATTCCATTAAATCTAACCATTAGCAAATAATAAACAGGCCTAAGTATGACTACACACCTTAACGTTAGTGAGATCCACACAGTGCTCCTCGAGGAAGCTCATGAACTCCTCAAAATTTTCCTCAGTTGGCCTGTAATGTCCACTATGAGGCCATACAGCCTGCCAAATCACATCTGATTAGCAAAACCCATAGCTTGAAATCTTGTCTAAAGATCAACTTGTTTACCTGCAGAATCCCATTTTCAACAACTAATCTTCCAGCCGCAGATGTAGCTCCCCCAGCAAGAAAACTGGAGTGCTGAAACAGCCCTTTCCTCTTCTGAAATCATGAACAGTTCATAGTTTATTCCACATAATTGCAAGGAAAAGTAATTGAATATTTAAGAGGATTCAACAATTTACCAAGCCAACATATAAGTTGTTTGAAGTGCTCAGAACAAATATCCATTTTGAACCTTTTGGACCCCCAGTTGTGTCTAATAGCTCCCAGCTCTTCTTGTAAATGAGCATACCATCTTCAACAATGACTTCATAATCCTCCCTTTCTTTCTGCAAGAAGACAAATATTGTTCATTTTCTCTTTTAACTCCTAGATGAAAGCTCTTGATACTTTAGAGAAGCATACTTACTGGACCAAGATACTTGATACACTGCTGTTGAAGCTTTGATCTAGAACACGCTTCAAGACACACCTCCTTCCCATCTCCCACATCAAGCCTACAAATTATAATGAATTCCTTCAGTGAAAGAAGCATTGGGTAGGAAAAGATTTCTTCAACCTACCAGTAGAAGAATGGCTGCCCGCTCTCACAGCGGAGCCAATTATGATAGTAGAATTGCAGATTGTGGCCGTAGCGATGCCGAGGATCAATCTGTTGCACAAATTGCAGCAAATGATAACACGTACGAATCAAAGGACAAGAATGAAGAGAAATTTCAGATGATTAAAGAGCATACTGCTTCCAGCCAGTGCTGCAAAGCTAGCTTTCGGGCCTTCGCATTCTTAGATAATCCTTTCCCAACCTAGAAAAAGGACACAAATTGATATCCAAAAGATAAAGAAAGATCTAATAGAGATTCATATCATACAACTAGATGAAATTAATGAGTACCTTGGCAGCCCTGGTTCTTGCCCTTGACCACTTCGAGATAGCTGATTCGGGCTTCTCAATGTCGAAGAAGGACACGGAGCTTCTCTTAAGTAAGGCAAAATCTAAGAGTTTCCACCTACAATTGACAATCAAAGACACAATGTAACATGTTTGACGAAATGACAAACTAAAATTTTCAGAGCATACCATCTTTGCTCCACAAGAACTGCACAATCAGCGAGTTGTCTTCTAGTTCTGAAGCTCTTGTACACCTTCTGCAATTTTAGGGCAGCTTCATGTTTGGGGCTATCGAGCTCGTCTAGTGGGATCTCCAGTGTCTCTTTATTGAACCTCGTACGCTTAGAGACGCTAGGTTTTCCGCCGCATTCGGCGTCGAGGGTGGAGCTCCTGATCGAGATCTTCGTTTCCATATGGAACGAATCGACGGCTTCTTTTCTTTTGAAGCTCACGGATCCCTCGATTGTTAGCTTTCCAGACCCCAAAGCCTTCGCGAGAGACGAGGTCTCCGCCTCTCCGGCATCCGTGGATCTCGAATGAATGTCAGGGCTCACCTGGTCTTCGCCGAAACTGACGGAACCCCTCAGAGCTTCGAAACTCTCATCCAATATCGCTTTGCTCTCGCCTCCAGAGGACGAGAACGTCAATCCCATTTTCGTCAAGCCGATCTCCCTCTCCTCCTAAACCTGCAAGATGTCCGGCCATTGATTGTACTGCCACCGCATTTGCATAGAGTGAGTAACAGAGCACGAAGTACGAACCTTCGCCTCCCTGGCTCAGGTGGTAACTGATAGAGGACAGAGGATCGAATAGGTGGGCGGAAGAATGGGGGAGCTTCCTCCTTCAACTTCGCTGTAAAACAGCAAGAGAGAGAGAGAGAGAGAGAGAGAGAGAGAGAGAGAGAGAGAGAGAGAGAGAGAGAGGAGAAGGGACTTTTCTTCATTGTGCAAATTCTAGCTCGTATATTCTTAAATAGTTGAAGGAAATTCGGAGAAGCGGGAGGAGCCGGGCCTGGCTTCAGTAGCAGCTAACTGGCAAAATTATCAAAATGACCCCCTTCCTTGTTAGAAACAAGCTTCAGTCCTCATCCTACCTAAAATTTCACAGGTGCTGACTAGGATCCACGTCAGCCAATTTTGATGACTGGGCAGAATAAAGAATTAAGTCATATGTGTGCACAAGGCTTAGATAAGTCGACCACACGTTCACGAGTTGCATAAATCATTTAAAATTGCACGATTTTAATTACTCAAGCTGATGCTATAATTTATATAAAAGCCGCAATTTTAGCTACTCATAAGTTGTGCATCTCGAAATAACTTATGTAAGTCAAGTAACATGTGGTCGACTTATATACACCTAAGTCGTCTATTTTGTTATTTCAAGTGAGATACATCTGAAGCTCTGTTCTTAATAAAAAAATATTATCAGTTTGAAATTTTGACTTAAATTAGTGAAAAATCAGGCTTTATTTAAAATAGAAAAAAAAATTATTTGAAGAAAGAAGACCAAAAAGTTTTGAATTTTGATTATATTATATATATATATATATATATATATATGCTAAGAATAATATAATTAGAATAAAGATTTAAGAATATAAAATTTAAAAATAAATTTTATATATCTAACGTATATCAAATTTATAACAAATGTATTGCAAGTTGAGAAGTTAATTTTGATTTATAAATATATAAAAAAATTGAATAATAAAAATTTAAATTAAGAATAAATTATATTCAATTTTTTGAGTTTAAAATATAATATCATACAAATCTACTATTTAAAAAATTTAACATCTGAGTTATTAACTTTTTGATATAATTATCAATTGATTTTATTTTTAAATTTTATATAATTAAAATTTTATAAATATCTAAATTGTTCACTCTCTTTTTCTCTCTCTTTCTTCCTTCCATTGTCAATGTAGGTCGATGGAGGTGGACAGAGGGCAGCACCACTCGCCCCATCTCTCTCTGCTATCTCACTCCGTGCGGTCGAGCGCTGTGTAGATGCATGCATGTCCTTAGAGTAAAAGATAGAGCAGTTAGGGGGAGTGAGAGAAGGAGAGAAAGGGAGAGAATCGGGCGTCTCTTTTGCTAGCTTATGCAAGTGAAAGGAGAGAGGTAAGAGGATAATTTAATTATTTTATAAAATTTTGGATAATAAAACATTAAAAGAAACTAAAATAATAATTAAATTTAAAAATGTTAGATTTGTATAATATTATGTATTAAACTTCTAGACCAGAATATAATTTAACTTTAAATTTATTTTTGATGCGGATGAGTTTCAAACTCTTGAAGTGTTTTTTGAGTTTTAAATAAAAATTGCCAGCCCTACCGGAGGACGGCGTCACGACGGCGATCGGGTCAAGTGGGACCCACAGTCTCCCCTGCACCCATTATTGGGCCCAGTCTTCCTCACACGGATTCTCGCTGAGCAGCGATTGGTCGGTGTGGGAACATTATGCAATTTAGCCCCTCATTTCTTCAATTTTACTTCTCTTGATAATTAATTTCAAATTCTTTTACAGGTTGGAGAAAAATTCAATTTGCATCTTTAACAATTTGAATCTCAAACTGAACCTCAAAATCATTAATTATGATTTATTATATGTAATTTACTAATAGGTCTCTATAAGTTTATTATAATTTTATTTTGATTTATAATTTTTAAATATTTCACTCAGGAATTTAAAAGTAAAGAAAAATAGGAGCCTATTAGGTTTCTATAATTTTAATTAGAGACAGAGATGAAATTTTTTAAAAATATAAATTTAAATATAATTATGAATAAATTATAAAAAACTATTAATAATTTTCCCCTAAATATATCCCAAAGAAATAAATAATTTTGATGGTACAAATTGTTATTTTTTTGAAAGGACAAATTGTATTCTTCTCACTGATTTTTTTTTTTTTTTGGATAGAACCACTCATTAAAATCTTGAAGCCTACTAATTTAATTGTGTAGCTTACATCCCAAAATTAGCCTAAAATAAATATGATGTAATTATGTTTCATCCTTAATTTCTAGTCTTGAATAAAAATAAATTTTTTTGATTGTCAAATAAAATAATTTGAAAAAGAATAAGCTAGTAAATGAAAGCTAAATACCATATAAAACATAATTATAAAATTTGGTTTTAGTTGAGAACAAACGTAATAATTTTTAAAATTAACAGATGTAAATTTTTTTCTTTTCTAAAAGCAAAAATTACTAGTTTAACGAGTTAGTATTAACTCGTGTTTTTAATTTTGAGTCAATTTAGATACCAATAAATAAAAAAAATTTGTTATAAATCAAATTTATGAAGCTCAAAGTTTTATTTTTTGAATGAACTTGAAAAATATTTATCTCAAAAACCACTTTTATAATGTTTTTCATGTCACTATTTAGTATTAATCTATAAGTTGCTCATGTTTTATTTCTTTGTTTCACTTTTCTTTCATGAATCATACTATAATATTTTTTTTTTATGAGATCTATGAAATGTTTTAATGTTGAATAAATTAGCTTAATAATGAACATGAAATGTTCTTCTTACTTCTGTTTTTCTTCTCTGGCTTGGTCTGATTTCTTTTGCCTTTATTCATTTGTAATACAATTATTTTATTGATTATATATTGTTTATGTAGCTGTGCTCTGATTACATATCATAAAATCTTTATCACTTGTATTAATTTTTGGCATAAATCACAATATTTATATCTATATTTTTAATTTTAAGTCAAAACATATTGTGTAGATTCACAATAATTATTATATAGTACACTAAGGCCTAATTATTTCTGAAAAACTTTCAATTAAGTTTAATATAATATTTTCTATTTAAAATGCCGTTAATTCATCAAAAAAAATTTAAATAAATATTTTTAATTGCGGTTTTACCCTCACCGAGAGTAGGGCGTCCGTGCACGGCCGCCTAGCGCGTAGGGCTTACGCGCACGGGTCGCCTGCGCGCGGCCTAGCACACCGGCAGCAGCCTCGCGCACCGGCAGCTGCCTTCTAGTGGGTCGCCGCAGTGCGCGGCCTCATGCGCAGGCCTCTGCGAGCGGGACGCCAAA
>JAEMOT010000827.1:37382-57407 GCA_019297695.1 Apostasia ramifera
GTCCGCCAGCGCCGCCCCACCGGCCGGCGGTCGCACCGCCCGCGCGCGTGCACGGGTTCGGGAGGAAAGAGAGAGGAGTAGGGAAATAGTAATTTTAAAAATTTTAATTATAAAAAAATAAAAAAGGATTCATTTGATAATTTATTAAAACTCAGGGACCCCGATATTAAATTTTTAAAAATAGATTTATACGATATTAAATGTTAAACTCAGTGACCTGAACGTAATTTGCCCAAAGATATATTTATTTATATATAAGATTTGGAGATCAAGACTCTGTAGTGTGCGCTATTGCTGCGCATCGTCGGTGTGCTCAGGCATTATTACACGCAGCGGCCTGCTGGGACTTAGAATGATATTTGTTCTAAAAAATAAATATAAATTTATGAATTAATTATCAAAAAAGTTTTATAATTAACTCTTAATTATATGTTATTTTTTAAATTTTAACAAATTACTTATAGGTCTCTATATTTAATTTTTAATTATAGTTTAGTCCATGTATTTTAAAAACTTGCATAAGAATCCCTAGTTTTTAACTAATATGACACTAAAGATCTCTAAAATTAAATTAATTACATCTTGACATCTAAATAAATATTTAATATTAAAAATATAAAATAAGATTTTTTTTTTCTTTCTCTTTCTCTTCTCCCTCTCTTGCACAAATCCCCTCTTTTTCGTAGGGACTTTCTCTTTGTCTACAAAAATTAATTTTAACTAGATTAAAGTTATATATAAATAAAAATATTTTTTTGTTAAAAATTGTGAATATTATTAAAATAAAATTAGTTATTATATTATATTGTGTGAGAGATATAATAAAACTAGTTATTATTTTGGTATGTATATTATAATATATAAAATAAAATTTATTTTTTTTGAATTGTGTGTATGATATGAAATATAATTAATTTTTAATATTAAATTTTATATATAATATAATATACCTAATTAAAATTAAACAGATTAATTTTCATCAGATTAAATGAATAGATTTTAATATATATTTATTAAAATCTAGGAACATATTAGCAAATTTAATTTTAAAGTACATGGACTAATTTATGAGTAAAAAGTTGACTATAAGGCGCTGTTTATTTTTAAGTTTAGAATTAACCTAGTTTAATTTTAACCTGGCATATCACATCACATAAAATTTAATATTAAAAATTAACTTTATTTCACATCCCACACATATTACTAAAACAATAACTAACTTACATCACATCCCTCACATATCCCAATATAATAATTAACTTTATATCACATCTCTCACATATCTCAACATAATAAATAACTTTATTTCATATCATTCACAACCTTCAATAAAAAAATATTCCTATCCAAATTTAATTTTAACCTTCTTAAATTTAACTTTACAAACAAACATACCCTAAAGGTCTATTGATAAAATTTAAAAATTAATGTATTAAAATATAATTAGTCATTAATTATTGGAATATATCAGTAATTAATTTTTAATTTATATATGATTTTATGGTTTTTGGTGGGCTTGGATGCATGAGGATGTACCTTGTTTAATTTCCCGTCCAACGACATCGACGCTACAACCCGGGGAAGGTACGTTGCATGAGTTCCGTACTACCACCGTACACGCGGCAAACGACGGTCAACGCTTCGTAATTACTGATTCACCCACCCATCGCTCATTTTAGCGAGTAAATTAATATCCAGATCTGTAGTAGAGAATCTATTTTTAATAATCTCTGTTTAAAAATTCTGCACTTGCTCAATATTTTAAACCGGTTCTGTTTTTCTGTCGTTGACTTTCCAGAGTGATCTATTTTTAGCGAGTAAAATGAAGCTTAAATTTTACGATATTTTTTGAGTCAAAGATAGTGAAAATTAATTAACATTTTTGTTTGATGCAGTCTGTATTGCAATTTATTAGATTCACAAGAGATAAATGCGCACATAAAAAATATTAAATGTAAAGAAAAATCTTGCATGAAAATTAAAATTTCAGTATTATAAAATCCCTTTTTAAATTTCTTTTTTGCTTATTTCTTTATCCATCTCAAAATTCTTCACTTAAATTTTTTTAAAAAATATAATTATATAATTTAATAAAATGATGGACGATTGTGCTTGGCATCTCGGTTTCAACCCGACACGCGGTTAGGGGTGTCCAAATAATGTTTTAAATCGAAAAATTAAATTGAACCATTTAAATTTAACAATTTGATTTGGTTTAGAATCCATCGGTTTAGTAATGATTTGATATTATGAGTATTTCAATTAATTAATTTGAGTTCGATTTCACATGTTTGAAAACTAAATTAACCGAATTAATGAATTTTTAAAATTACCATGCATATAAACGGTTTGAGTTAGGTTTGATGTGTTTAGATAATTTTTATAAGATGTTATTAAAAGTTATTTTTTATTTAGTTAAATTAATTTTTGTACTAAATTATTTTTACATTAAGCTTATTATCTAGATATTTGTATTGCAATACTTAATTTCATTAAAAGAAAATTTAAAAAATTTTTGAAATAAAAAATATAATTTTAACTTAATCAAATAAAATCTATCTTTTTGGTTAGTTTAATTTGATTTATAATCTAATTTAATTTATTAATATTTTTAAATTAAAATGAAATTTGAATTTTATTTTAAATTTAGTCGCATAATTAACTAGTTAAGACTGGCCCATGGGACCCACCAATTGATCAAACTCCAATTATTTCAAATTAGTAAATTACAAATGTTTTATGAGAAATTTCATTTTCGCTCAATATAAAAATTTAAAATTGACAAGAAAAAAGATTCTTTAATTAATTCATTAAAAAAAGAGATAATTACCTACATGTCACACCATTTTACTTTATTTATGCGTTATCCATCCATTCTTAGTTAATTACGCTATGCACACTCAAAATATTATAAAATCTTACATACACACATTTGAGTTAAAACTTAATCAAAATCTATTTGAAAAAAAAAATTCTGTTAGTAAATCATTAAAATTATATTTTTACTCTTAATAATATATATTTTTCTCTTCCTCAATACCACATTAAAGTGCTGATTTGCCCTAAAATCAATTCACATCGCGGAAGTCTCCTTCTTTTGCCCCCACCTAAACATTAAAATTTTAGAATTTTCATTCAAAATATATTTAAATATATTTTTAAAATAATATGATGAACGACTTAAATTTTTTATAATCTAACTATAGTTAGGTTATTGAAAAATTATGATAACTCATTATAATAAAAATAAATTAAAATATGTGTATGTAAGATTTTATAATGTTTTGAGTACGCATAGTGTAATTAACTAAGAATGGATGTGTAAGGCATAAATAAAATTAAATTATGCGGCATGTAGGTAATTATTCCTAAAAAAAAATAACTCCTTTAATAAATGTGAACTTTCACGGGTCCTTATAATTAATTTTTAGAGATCCGCCGCCCAGCTGACCAAATTTCAAATCTCCTAATATTTTAAGCTTAAACTGTGTTTAGTTCAAGTTGTGTTATAATTATTGGCGTTTAAGTCAAATTTTGAGTTTATTTGAGTTAAATAATTAATTAATAAATAAATATTTTAAATATTAAAATTATTATAATACTAATGATAATTGAAATTTAAAAATATATAAGTTA
This sequence comes from Apostasia ramifera, assembly GCA_019297695.1. Taxonomy (NCBI): domain Eukaryota; kingdom Viridiplantae; phylum Streptophyta; class Magnoliopsida; order Asparagales; family Orchidaceae; genus Apostasia; species Apostasia ramifera. The sequence continues at coordinate 41,019 of JAEMOT010000827.1, forward strand.
AATTATTTGTTTTTTTTAAAATATTTTTTATAAGTTATAAAACATTGATTAATTATCTTAAATATATTATGTGTAAGTATAATATAATATTTAAAAATTAAGTACTTATAAATATCAAGCTGAGTTTAAGTTATGTTGATCTCATTTTGAATAAGCCGATTTCGAGTCACAAGGAATTCAAGTCGAGCAAAATTTATAATTTTACTTGCAATTGTGTTTTCTTTAAGAGTCATCATTTATTTGGGTAAATTGTACAGGAGTCCTCGAGATCAAAGGGTGTTTCCAAATTGATACAAGCTTTTTAAAACTTATAAATTTTATGTTTTATTAAATTTTTAAAGGACGATGAGAAAAAAAGAATATAATGTTCTTTTAAAATATATAAATTAAATTAGGTGTAAAAATATATGAAAAATATAATTTATGCATAATTTATGCTATAAATTGTGGTATAAATGTAATAAAAATTATAATATTTAATTTTTTTTAATAATTAATATATAATATTAAAAATTTAATTATTAAATAAATAAATATGTAATATAGATTTTAGTTATATATAAGGAAAAGGGTCATCTACTTTTATAATTTCAAAGAGAAAGGAATTCTATAATTTTTAGCAACGTGATCATAAAATACACATAATTGTATTTGGGTCCCTAAGATTTTGATCCCATTAGATGTAGGCCCACAAATGCAAATTTGATCTAACTGGTTGAAAACACTTAACTATTTGTCAAGACTCATGATGTTGATTTTCAGTCAAATGCTTTTAACACTCTGGGTTATTTGACTTCTGCAATTATTTCTTCATTGAATCGTATGCAATATTTTTAGAACAAAAGTCAACTTATATCTTTTGTTGAATTGGCCTAGTTATATATAAAAGTATTGCAGCTCATTTGTTAGATCATATGCAAGACAATGATTTTTTTTTTAAAAATATTTGCATAGTAATTAAAAATAGAGTCATTTTAAATTTATTTAAAAAATAATTTATACTCTCACTTGAATTTGATTCTAATTTAGATGGTATAAAATTCTTCGTAACAAATTAATAAATTTATCGTGTAAAGTTCGTTATCGATATTACCAAAATACAAGTAAGAATTTAGAATTCAATAAAACATGGTAGGTATTTTGTTACAAGAACTCGATTGATTTTGTACTAGAACCGATTCGATTGGTTCTGAGCCGAAATTATTTTCAAAATCAATGATAATTGATTTAATCTCAATGTTGTAAAATTCAAACTAGACTACTCAGTTTGATTGATCTAATTGCGAACCAGCATTTCATTCAATTTCGCTCAATGCCCAAGAGGGATGGCACCATATTTGATCAAACAGTAAGATTAAGTTATATTAATAATAATCAATAAAATAAATAAATTATTATTTTTAATATTTATTATTACTTTTAATAAATAATTTTATATTTATAAATTTTTAAAATATAATAATTTAACCGTTTGATCGTACTAATCAATTTGATTGTAGATTGATTGTTAATTGGGTCTACGACTTAGTTTTTACAACCTTATCTAAAAGTTCCACCCCGATTCCGGTTAAAACTGACTCGTGCGTAACACGATTGATATTCGATAATTTCTCTCCCCTATATATGTATATATATTGGTGAAAGAATCGTATTATAAAATTTGATGCAAAATTAATAAAGAATTGATTAATTTGAGAAAATTTTAATTGTAAATTTTTTATTATTTAATTTGCCTACGAAAAGAAGCCGATTCAGCCCAAATTTAAAATCGTAGTCCATTTGACGAATATCTTCAGAAAGTGCTCAATAAATTTTAAAATTGAAGCCTGTTTAGTTATTCGATAATTTATTAAGTAAATTTGATATGAATCGGCCAAATTGAACTATTAAAATTGGTTAAAATTTAATTTATATATGAAAAAATATGTCAATAAGTTTAATTTTTATAAAGTTGAACTGAAAATAAACTCAATCGAAAAGAGGAAGATGAAAAAGAAAAATTATCTCAAGTGGATCAGAAGGCGCAGAAATGAAACTATGAGGCACTAAACGGAAATTGCGCCATCCTTTATAAGCACTTGCGATGACCTAGGGCAGACGATCGGACTTCTCCTCCTCGACGCTGCGCGGCGCAAACAAGAGGTGAGCCTTCTTCTCTTCTCCTTTCTCCTCCTCTCCTCCACTCCTCTTCTTCTCCTCCTTCAACAATGGCGTGAGTCTGGCGAACTCGGCGGCATCCCATCCTGCCTCCTCTCCTCCGGCCGCAACCCACATCTAACACAGAGAGAGATGGGACTTCTCTCGTCTCCCTCTCTCTCTCGTCCTCCCCTTCGACAACAATGGCGAGCAGCGCTCCTCTTCCTCTACTCTGGCGGAAGATCACAGAAAGCGGAGAGAAGGAATAGCACTCCTTCTCTCACCCCCTCTCTCTCCCTCTCTGTTTCTTTATTTTATTTTCTGGATGTATGCTGGATAAATGCTTTGATCAATGCTCTGTGCCTTTAGAATGAAACTTTTGATTAAGGGGAGGTCAACTTAACTAAACACATAGTAAGATTTGGGTGGAGACGATGGAAGAATTCTATCAAGGGTATGAATAATTAATCATTGGGCTTGTGCCTATAGGAAATCATTGAACCCTAGAACATTGAATGTCCTATAGGTATCCTCTTTAGGGTGAAAATCTGTTTTCAATTTGTCTCTTAAGGAGAGCTTCTTCTATTAGTCGGTCACATTTGGCACATTTGTGGAACCCTCTTCTCCTAAGAGTGCACACATGTGTAGTTGATTTTATATGAATGTTTTGTTGAATTTGCAGGCAATTTGTTATGTTGATATGACTTTTTTGTTGAATTTACAGGCTAGCATTGGATTTCTTAGGTGATTTGTTATGTTGAAATGCTTTTATTCCTTGCATAATGCTATGCAATCCGAAAAGAAAAAGGTGGAACATAATTTATTCAACGTGTGCCCATCTGATTCTTTGTAATATATGATATAATTGGAGTTAAAATAATTTTAATTTTTTGTGGGAAAGAAAAGCCCCTTGGGTTAGGAGGATACCTATGTTTGCTGTAGAGAGTCTTGTTTGTTTATTCAAAACAACCTTGTAAGCATCATATATAGCTTAACATTTGTACTGTTATAAAAATTTTCATCCTTACCATAATCAAATTGATGGTAGTAATAGTTGGTGGTTGAAGCTTATCAAATAAATTGTCATTTATCATAAAAGTTTGAAGTTTGATTTTGAAAACAGAGATTATAACTAGGATTGTTAGAGGTCATACAAAATGATTTCACTAAATAAAATTTAACACCGTGAGATGCATTATATAGTTAGAACCAGTAAAAAGTGATTCATGAAGTAAAGGGTAAATAGTAACTGGGTACCTCTACTTTTTACTTATATGCATCTTGGTCGCTCTGATATCTAAATTAAATAAATTGGTCCTCTTGTTTGACATAATGTGCAAGTAGGTCTTTCTGTGGTGACACTGTGAGATACATCATATAGTTAGAATGAGCAAAAAGTGATTCATGATTGGTAAATAGCAACTGGATATCTCTACATTTTGCTTATATGCATCTTGGTCCCTCTGATATCTAAATTAAGTGAAGTGGTCATCTTGTTTGACGAATGTGCAAGTAGGTCCTTCCACGGTAACACTGTGAGATGCATTATATAGTTAGAATCAGCAAAAAAGTGATTCATGAAGTAAAGAGTAAATAACAATTGGTACCTCTACTTTTTGCTTATATGCATCTTGGTCCATCTAGTGTCTAAATTAAGTGAAGTGGTTCTCTTGTTCGACATAATGTGTAAGTAGGCTCTTCTGTGGTAATGGATGTTAACTCTCCAAAAGACATTTTTGTCCCACTACTCACCTCTCTCTCTGTGATGATGACTAGTGATAGCATTTTAAACTAACTGTCAAAATATAAGGATCTAATGCCAATTATCCTATTTCCACTAGCAAATTAGATCTTTTAAAGATTTTGTTCAATTAGGAAGTAAAACTAAGCAATTAAACTAAAATATGGAGGAAAGAAAAATAAGGGAATATATCTTTCAGATTGAGTTTGTATTTACTTGCCATGTAATATGCAAATATATGATTTAAAATAGATGTGACATGTACTATATTCATTTAGTCCAGATATCAAATTAACTCATATAAATTACTGCAAACATGTTTCAAAAAGAAAAAGAACTCCAAAAAAAAAAAGAGAATATATGACACTCTAGGTTTTTTTTTTTAATTCCTATATCACACACTTGTATTTCTTAAGTATAAGAGAAACTATGTGACATATACACTTCCAATAGGATCTTATAACTTTAGAGTAAAGAACACTTATAAACTAAGTAAATAATAAATTCAATGTTCACTAGTATAGAATTGCATAAGAACAATAAAATATAAATGAATGTGTTTGAACATGGTAGTGAAGCAAGGAAATATGGGAATTATAGCAAGTAATAGGGAAATCCTACCAATGGAAAGGGATCTAAATGCGGAATATCTCCAACCACATCTTAAAATGTGGTGAGAATAACATCTCTACCTCCTCGGAGTCTCGACCATCTACTTCGCTTTGAAAATTGCTTAGAACCCATTTAGTTTTTCAACTTTCACTAGCATCACTAATGGAAATTGACTTCAATACTTGCAAAAATTCATGAAAAGCATCCTTCATTTCAAATGGACATCCTAGCCATCAAATAGACTTGTTTCCTCTCTTTAGAAATTGGTTGGAACCTCCCCCAACCATTCAAGTGGGATCCGGTTGACTGTCCTATTGCAAGATGACAGGCCAACTGAATATTCTAAAATCATTGTTTGGTGAGTTCGGCTCAAGGCAGATTGTCTGGCTCAAGGCGAACTTTTCGGTTGTTTGTCCATCTGGTAGTTGATTTCACCGCCTTTAACGCCTCCATATATATAATGTTTATAAAGCTTAACTCATTAGAGTTATAACATGTGTACTTTACGTAAATACAAATATGTAATACAAGATGCTGTTAGCTCTCTCATACATAAACTCAAAATAAATAAAAATAAGAAACACATACTATCCTAACACACACACACACACACATATATATATAGTATCTATATCAGGGGCAAGATAACAATGATGTTGATGCGGGTCATGGCTGACCACATTACTCTTTCCCTTTATCCCTCCTTCCGTTCCTCCCACCCTCTCCTTGACATCTGTTATTACGAAAGGACTTATTTGCATATTATGTCAAAGAAGAAGATCATTTTGCTTAATTCACAGATTAGATGGACTAAGATGCATCTAAGCCTAAACTAGAGGGACTCTCCCTCCCTCCCTCTCTCTCACCTTCTCGCTCTCCCTTTCCTATTCCTAACATTTGTTAGGATGGAACAACCTATTTGCTTGTTATGTCAAATAAGAGGACCACTTTGCTTAATTCAAAAATTAAATGGACCAAAATGCACATAGGCCCATACTAAAAGCACCGGGTTTCAATCCTATAAGATTATTGAAAATGATAATTGTTCATGTAAAATTTTGTTAATTGTTGATGGAGGATGTGGTTCCTATTGAAGTTAGATTGTTTTGTGAGACAAGGTGACGTCTATGTAAGGAGAAATGGGAAATGATGAAACGATTGTGAAGACAATTATTTTCTTAAAAAAACCCTAAATAGGGAGAAGACCATGGATGGAGAAGGTCCATTAAATTCGTCAAATGAATGTAGGCCATGTCGTTGATTACAAGAAAAAAGAAACAAAAGAAGATTATTGTCTAGTGGAGTCCGTCTTGTAAAAACTAAGATCATTATTGAAATTTAGATTAAAAAAATCACTGCAGAGAAGTCTAAGTTGTATTTTAAGGGGGAACCCTCGTTCCTTTCTCTTGTCTAGTTCTCATAGCTAGGAAAGACTTAGCATAAGATGTCTTCTTACCTATTTGCTAACATTGTTTAGAAGGATAAATTGATTGTTAGGGTAGGTGGTTACTGGCATAAGCTTATGGCCAAAAGAAAATGCGTAGTTGTTAATTTGTTACTTATTTTTAAATGAACTAAGAATTTGATGAATAACTTTATTTTTAGTTCGATAATGGCTCATTCATGTTCAATTCGTCAATATTAAGGAACGAGTTTGAACATAATTTTAAAAGCTCACTTGATAAATCAATGAGTCTGAACATATTAGTGTATAGTTCGCTAATATTCGTAAACTGTTCATGACACTTGTGAACATGCTCAATTATAAGACTTGATATGTGTTCTTTTAGAGCTCAATTGATAGCTTATTTAGATATTTTAGTGTATCTTGTTTATTAATTAAAAGAAAAATTCATGAATTATGAATTAGCATGATGACGAGCCTAACTGTGAAACACATTAATGTCTTTGATAAGAGCTTTTTTATTGTTTCCATATTCATAGACTCAAAGGTATATGAGCTTAATTGCGAACACATTAGTTAGCTCGTTCGTGAGTCATAAACGTGTCTTTATGCTCATGAACCAAACTCGAAGAAGCACGAAACAAGCTCGAGCTCTTTTTTTGTGAACATCAACTTGAATAGACTACTACTCAGTTCAGTTCATTTACAACCCCACCTATCATTGGAGATGTAGACTATCGTGTAAAGTGGCAAGCGAGTGTCAATGCTTGTAATTGTTTGTTCGAATAGGTCTGTACTACTTATTATGTCAGTGTTCTTAGTGTTCCTATGGTGAAGGCACCTTTGGCAGAAGGTTGTACGACTTAACTAGGACCATTTGATGAGTGGTGGTTCACCACGTGAAGTTCTTCAATCAAAGAATGTTGTGGGTGGATGATGCGGGACAGGTGAATGATAATGCAGTTTAGAGATCAGCAATATTACAAAGCAGATTATTCACAAAATAATGCTAAATATCAGAGAATAATCTTGTAATGATTGAGAAATTAATTAAACTCGCAAAAACTGATTTCTTTTAAAATCTTAAATAAATTAGATCGAAGGTAATTGAAAAATTACCAATTCGGATTAGGGCGCAATTCGATTTTCAATAAATCAGAAACAGGGAACAGGATTAAGGATCTCATAATATTTAACCAACAGTAATTGAAAATCACTCAATAATGAAAGGTTGCACAAGCGGGACAAGTTCGAGCAAATCACAAGCGAGTAGAAAAATCCAGATCGTTCGATTTTACCAGATTAAAGGATTTGTTGAAATTCGTACCTGAGTCAGAAAAATTCATGGACCACGATGTAATTTTTTCCAAAATTAGGGCTCAGGCTGTGACTCGTCGCGACAACAGGGACGCGGGCGACGGCGGCGTAGGGGCGCGGGCTCGCAGCAGGCGCGCGCGTGGAACCGTGGTNAATTGCGTACCCACGTCGACGTAGTCGGCGCAAGCACGTTGTCGGTGACGTGAAAATCTAGCGACGTGATCACGACAAACTGGAGTCGGCGAGCTAGATCTGAGAACGCAAACGAGCAGGCAGGGTGAACGGGGAGGAGATGAGCTGATGTAAGAGGAATGGAGTCGAACCCGGAGGGGAGGAGCTAGAGCGGGTAGAGTTTAGGGATTCTCACCCAAGGCCCAAGCCCTTCCCTATCCAGGATATCGATTCATTCCAGAATCAAATAATCCCGAGGGAAACACAAATCAGATTTATTCAGCATTAAGAAAAATAAGAGTAACAGGAAGGCGTTTATATAGGCCTCCATATAGACTGACTCAATAAAGAAAAATACATAATGTAATAAATTCCTCACACAAACGAGGAAATACTAGATAACATGCCTAAAATAATGATCACTGAAATAGAAACAACTAATACAAAATAAATGCGAGAAATAAGATCATCCCAAAATGGAATCTCCAATCAATCAGAATGAATAAGAGATTTCCAATCCGTCGAGTCATCGATCCGCAGCATCCATCTTTCCCAATCTGTCCTAATAGTCAATCAATCCAAATCGAGGCAGCATGGCTAGATCTCGGCCGTCGACGGTAAACTCTGCCAGGAATGAATTGACGGTCGATCGTGGTGTCCCCACCAGTGGATGTTCGATTGGTGGTACTGCCATGTGTCTTGGAATAGCTCCGACCATCCATTTGCTTTCCTTTTTAGATCAACGACACAGATTAAGCAGAATTCAACTTTGAGCTATTTTCGAGTATTTAAGGGACATGTTGGACGAATTTTGGGGATTTTTTATTAGATTTTTGCAAAGATTGTAGCAACCAAAACGTAGAGAATTCACTAGCCATTGGAGGGGATTCATTCTAGCATACGACGAGAAGGGGATTGGAATCATCATTCTTATGGGTTTAAGGCATGGTCGAGGGGATTGATCGAATGGGTTAAGTTCATCACCATATTTTCTACTTTCTTCCCTCAGCTTCTTTGTTTACCTACATTTGTTCTCTATTTTCTACATAATTCTTGTTTTTTTTCCCTCTATTTTCTAGTGGATTGGATATATATTTTTTTGTTTCCTAGTTATTTTCCTTCTTGTACTATAAAAAAATAAAAGTGTTTATTTTTTTCCTATTATTTGTTACATCGGTTACGGATTTTATAGTTCTGATTATAGTCGTAGTCGGTTTAATTCTTAATTTATTATTGAAAATTCTTGTTTTTATGCATTAATTTCTTGTTCTGGTGTATCATTATGATTAATCTCTTTACGTCTTGTAATTTTTTGTGTTAGAACATGAATATTTATGACTTGATCGTATATTGTGTGGAGATCAATTTTTTATTCATTGCATGTTAGGCATATTGTTTCCTTGCATTTATAGGTACACTATGCATTAGTAGGTTTAGTGGACCCATTTGGAGTTGAAAGACCAAATATGATGTGCTTGATCGGTCTCTTGTTAGTGTGCATCATTCATGTGGACTCGCGACCATAACAACTAGAATCTAGCAGGAGTGTGACGTCCCGACGTCAGGGGCGCCAGAAAACCTCTCTTAAAACATTCATTACCTTGCAGCATCCTGCGGTACCTCACACCATATCCCGTGATCCTTCTTATGCAGCACCTGCCACCAGAAATGGCAGGAGTTTGTTAGAACAAACTCAGTAGGTAAAATAATATCCAAAAATATCATCATAACTCACTCATGAGTACACATGCACATACATATACTCATACATTTTATATTAACTCACTTAGAAGCCCGACAAACGTTCCTTCAGCTTGTGCTTCTTGAAGCCTTGACAAAAGCTGCACTTTACATTGGTGATTCCACATCAGGACATCACCCTTCATACACATAAACTGATCACACATATCCTCACCGAATGAACATCAATTAAACATAAAACACACTATGCATACACTTCACATAAGTATTCTCACAAAATACATCAACACCATATCATTGCATAGATAATCAAATCACACTCATTTCCTGGTGTATTTAACGAAATACACCACATCAGACATAATTGCATACACATAATAAACCAACAAATCACACATATTCCCATGAATAAATGAGATAAAAATACTTCATTACATCAGGACATCATTTCATTAACATAATAAATTTAGGGACAGGATTACCTACCGTTGATCATGAAATATTGCTGAAACATTTAGCTCTGGCTTTCCGCTCTTTCCTCTTCCTTCTTCTCCTTCTTCTTCTCCTCTTCCTCTTCTTTTTCCTTCTTCTTCTCTGTTTTCCTGCAGCAGCCAGCTGCTCCTGTTCTCGGCGGAAACGGCGCGACGAGGGGCGCGACGAGCGGAAGAAGAGACCGAGAGGGAGAGAAAAAGCTCCAGGCAGCCACGCGTCTCACGCGACACGCGGAAGAGGCGGAGAAAGGGATCAGCGGCTGCCCTTATCTGTTTTGGCGAAATTACAAATTGGTCCCCCTATTTCCAACCTCTTATAAATAGGTCCAAAATCATTCTTTTTGAGTCTAAATTCTTTTCTTTTCAGTCCAACTCAGCTGAAATTTTTCTTCACCCAGCCATTTTGGGATGTCACAAGGAGAGTCTGGAGTTTTTGTTATTTGTTGGAAAGCATGGACACGTTTGTTCATGCCAATGTCTTGTTGTCGTGTTCCCTTTTTCCCATGTCGTGTTTGTGCTTTTTAGGTGTTTCTATAATATATGGTAAATTTTACTATTATATAGATATTTATTATTTAATTATTATATTATTTGGCATGCTTTATCGTGTTTGTGTCCTATAAGTTGGAGCGTTACTATGTTAGCATGCCGTGTTGTGTCCTGTGACCCTGTCGTGTCTGTGCTACCTAGGTTGTCTATGGGGGTTATTGGTTGTGCGTCTGTTTGGCTTTTAGTCCTATTTCTATTATTGTTGGATGAGCAGGGTGTGACTAGGACAACCATTGTTCAAATAACTTAGGAATGGTTCTAGAGATGAATTGGGGAATGGATCGCGATTGATGGATGGTCTGGGAGGTGCTTTATTGTTGAGCAAGTGGGATGACTGCCGAAGCCTTCACATCTCTTTCATTGACACGGCTTGTGTCACTTGTCAAAACTTGACTTGCTAGGTTGCTTGAACACTGAGGTTCGAATTGATGGGATAAATTTTTTTTGTGGGATATTTTCTACTTGTCCAATCAAAAATGAATGGTGGGTGTTGTTTGTCTCTTCTATAGAAAGGAGACTAAAGATAGGATGAGGCTATGAGCTGCCTTCGAAGTCTGTTGTTGTTTTGTGATTCCTGATGTTAGTTGATCGCTTGGGCGAGTTATGGAAGTTATCCTTTGTGGCTATGGCAAATATCGTGAAGCCAACTAACGTTATAAGTTAAACCCCTTTTTTTCTCCTTCCAAAAGGTTACTTCCAGAATCCAGAGTTCTTAATACAGCTAAGATTAGTTCACAAGAGTTCTTAAACAGCTTTGTTGTTTAAGGTGTTCGTTAACCACTGTACTATTATTTTTCCTCTTTTTATGGAGACAAGCAAGGTTTTTTGTTCATAATGTTTGATGACATGTGATTCATGCTTTGAAATTGTCTTTTGTCCTTTGTTGTTCTAATAAAATTTTAAATATTACATGCTTGTCATAAGTTTTTTAATTGTCCGAAAACACTTCCTATTTATCCTGTATTGCTACCTTGATTGGCTTGAGTTCTCTCCTTTAGTTATGGTGTCACACCAAAAAAATTTGACGCACAAGCCCCTTTAAATTCTTTTATAAACACAACAAAACAATTGTCATATTATTACAATCATACAAATCCTTCAACCACAGCACCAATTTCTCACATATGCATCTCTCTTCATGTTACTGAATGCCTTTACTTCTAAAATCCTATGCAGAATATGGATTCTCAAGTTAAGTGCGCCACCGTAGTCAAGGTGATTGGCCGAACTGGCTCGAGAGGTCAGGTGACCCAGGTCCGAGTCAAGTTTACCGAGGATGACCGGACGATCGTGAGGAATGTGAAGGGGCCCGTTAGAGAAGGAGATTTCCTCGCCCTCCTTGAATCAGAAAGGGAAGCTAGGAGGCTCCGCTGATGATTCTCCAGATAATCAGCATGCTAACCATTTGCTTAAGCTAAGTTTTACTCATTTGTTTCGCTAGTTGATTTTCCTTGAGTCTCTACCATTGAATTTTCAGCTATTTGTTACTGCTTTTCTTCTTTGGCAAATATTTGAATGGTGTAGTCAGATTGGTTTCATTTCTCACTTAATTCAGATTTTCCTTCCTGCATTTCTGGTCTTGGATTTATCTGTGGGTAATGGTGATTTTAGTTATCAGAAAAATAAAGTTTAATTAGGGTTAGTTTTGTGACTTTGTTTTGAAGTTGAGATTAATAAATGCTGTTTTGTGGTATTATTTCTTTGCTCTTTATATGCAGTAATTCAAAAGAGCATGTATTAGTGTTTCTCATAAAATATATATTGCTTTGTAATTAATTTTAATATATGTTCAACATGCACGAGATTAAATTAAAAATTTTAAATTTAAAATGAAAGAGTTCGATTCAACTTTAATCCAAATTAAATTTGATTCATTTATTTTCAGAACTTAATCTAAATTATTCTTTTAATCAAATTTTATTTATAAATATATTTATTTATTCAATTAATTTAAATTGTGATCATCAATCTTAATTTAATATTTAAAAATAAAAAATAATCTATAATAAAAATTATAATAATTTTTCATTAAATTATTGTAAAATAATACCTACTAACTTTAATTTATCTATAACTATATATCTTTTTCTTTTTATAATCAATCCATTTTAAATCTGTGTCAATCCCAATTTTATATTAACTTAAGATTAAATTGATAAAATTCTCAAACTATTAGTCAATTTATTTGAATTAAATCAAACTCAATTCAATTGAAAGTTTTATTTAACTTTTAAGTGATTTTTAAACTTCAAGCAAAATTAACAACCTAAGTGATTGTGTTGTTGATATTATACTACAATATTAGAATACGATAATCAAAATATTTATAATGACTGTAAATCATTATCCATGTACGTCGCATAAAGAAAATAGTATAGGCTGTATAGCTACAATGTATCATTAAAATATTTATTTGCAACTACTAAATGAAACCTTCTTCTTAAAACTGTAAATATTATTTATTTTAATTAAATTAATGTAATTATCCAAAGAAAAACTATGAATAAAAATGAGAGAAAATAAAGAGAGCCGAAAACAAATAAAGACACCTCGTCCCACTGTAGTCTGTTTCCTTGAGGCTAGCCGAGTATGTTACACGAGGAATGAATAGCTGGCTTTCAGTAGAGAATAGCAACTAAAACCTATGGCACACCTTTAACTAAATAACTACATATCCAGCTGACACAAGATCGAACAACAAAATATAAAACAGAAAACGAAGAACACCGATATGAATTAGGATGTAATAATGAGTTAGGCTTTTGATCTTTTATGTTTTGATTTGGCACTGGCCCTTCGGACGACATCCCATGGCTTTTGCGGCGCAAAGATGCCTTGTTGTGAAGCAAAGAACGACTCGAACCCCGGCGAGTCGAAAGCAAAGCCTGTATGCTTAGATTGTTCTCGAGGAAGCCGAGCAAGGGCAAAGCTCCTCGCCTCGTCTGGAGTCATGTGGTTTCCAACCTCCAGCAGATCACTTCTGCTTTCTTCAATGTCATGCCTATGTATCTCCTGGACAATCTGATAGTCATACGGGAACAGTAATCTCTGAACCCTGAAGTAAAATATTAGATGTTTTTTACAAGCATAAACATAAATTCTGCACATAAATCTTGTGTTATTACATAATACTGCTGAGATAATTCATGATATTTGACAGACAAAGGAATACTTCTCCATGAATTCCATCCTTCAGTACTCAATTCATTTCCAAAAGCTAAGAAAAAGACATGTCGGACATATTTATTCATCGTACCGAGAAGTTGAGATACAGAAATTATGTATGCAGCACTTTCTATGTATCATATCTTTATATTACTCATGCAGAATCAATTACAATGATATATAACAGAAGCAGTTACAAACACAGAAAGAAATAAAGAAGCGCTAATTTTTCCTAATGTTACATCGAGTTGATATGATCAAAAAATAGATGTGGAGATTTTGGAAAAGAATTCATGTTTGCTGCAAGATTTCACTACTACTTTGCCGTTTACAGCACTTATGATAGTCACAGGCATCACCTTTAATGTCGACATGCTAGGTTCATTTCCTTCTAGTGCCCAAAGACTACTAAGCACAAAAACTTGAAAAAAATGATTGCCACGATGTTTCCTATTTACTGGTGAAGCAGTAGCGTCTACAAATTATCGCAAGTAACAGACATTTGGGAGGACTGAAACATGAATATATTTCTGTGGCTTAAGCAGCAACATTGCAGTTATAATTACAGTCCTAGTTGTGGATATAATATCCTCAGCAGAATACACGTAATGGCAAATAGAATTCAAAACATATACAAAAAAGGAACACTGAAAAATACTGACAAATTAAATCATTTATCAGTGTAGAGGAATAAACAAAGGCATTATAAGATAAAGAACGAACATAACAATAATGTTGAATATGAGGATCACTGTTGACGTAGGATGTAGGGGATCCCAAGGAACACCAAAAAAGAGAGAAGTCCTGAGAGACGGCAGCGCGCAGAAGGATAAGCCTGATGGTTGAGGCTTAAGAGAGAGAGTTCGGGGAATCCAGAAGAGCACACAACAATTCAGGGAGGAAATCCCCTACGTCCACCAAGCGATCAGCGAAGAAGTTTCACTAATGGAAAAAGGTAGCCGTGAAGGCTAATACAAAGAGCTTACAAGAGGAAGAGAGAGAAAGAAGGAGAAAGAGAGAGCTTTTCTTGTTCTCAAGCTTCTGTTTTATAAGAGGTGATAGAAGAGAGATTTTGCTCTTCCTGGGGCGAGTCCTCTCTCTTTTTTGAAGCCTGTTCCTTGGTATTTGTAGGCAGCGGATGGTGCAGCTTTATCCTAGTTTTCCGAAAGGAAAGGACATAAACAAGTCCTGGACCTATGCTGCTTTGTCGGCCACTGGAGGTACCAGAGTCAGTAAAAAGAGAGCTTGACCTTTGGATCTCGGTACTGTTTCTGGGGATTCGTGATGGCAGAAGCACGCGGGTCCTTGATTTGTGTGACTGGATGAAGCATGTTGCTTTGGAAATTGTGCGGCTAGAGCACGCTGACAGTGATAGGTATAGCTGAGAAACATCGTGCCCGATGTGGTTGGGAGAGCTGTTTGAACAAGGGTCATGTTTGGGAGGCTCCAAACAGCTTCAAAGGTTAATGCATAATATTTCAAGATGAAGGAGCGCTACGTGTATGGCTGTGAAGCAGCGCTGGAGCCACATGTCAACACTAGCCCCCCGCATGCTGGGGCGCGAACATTTATGTGGGTCCTGGCATGCGAACCATAACACTGGTGAACGCGCTGCCTAAAGTCTGCATGGATAAAGTCAGGGGAGCACCCCGGTACTTCTCACCGTCCCTTGGATTCACTGCAAGGAAAGAGGAAAGAGCAAAGTCAGAGAGATGACAGAGTCAGGAGTTATCTGACCCAATGCCAAAAGGACTTAGATTGTCTGAAACATCGTGGAGATGTTTGTTCTTGAGGCATGGGCTGACCTCCATTGGAGCAGATCCTAGTGGGAAGCGAAGGCACTCTGCTTAGGGGGGACCTGTATCATGAGTAGATAACAGGGACTGCCCTAAGGTTACGAGTAGGCCTTCAGACCTTCCGCTAGCCAGATTGACTTATGGAAGGGTTCCAGATGTAGGTAGGAGACCCCGCCTGCCAGGCGTAACTAGGCTCGGTGACCTCCGTAAGTAGGAGTGTGAGTATAATGAATCATCGTGAACGAGGCGTGGGAACCTCGGGTATGATTTTTGAGAGTTTGAGGTTTAGAATCATACCTGTCGCACGATGCTTGAAAAAGATGAGCTAGTCGTGCTTTAGATAATACCTCAGTATAAATATTACATAAGAATATGAATTCCAGAAAGCCAGGATGCCGAATATACGAATTCTAGAAATGAATTTCATAATGCTGTGAGTGGAATAAGAAATCCAGAATATCATAGGATGAAGCATCAAGAAAAGTTATCAGAAAATCATGATAGAGGGAATGAGAACCAAGCCAGTGGGTTAAACATCGTGGACGATGCGTGGATGAGGATCAGGCCTGTTCTCCATCCCTTGGGTCGCAGGTTCACTGTCTTGATATTTTCTTTTCACCCTTTGCTCAGCTCTGGGGTTAGAAATATCGGGTGCGCCGTTTCCTTCGTCTTCTAGGAGCACGAACTGGCTAGCCCTTGCGAAAGCTTTTGGGCTTCACCAGCTGCAGAGACTTGGATAAATCACCTCTAATTAGCCCCCTGCGGTAATTGTGTATGGCGACGGTGGGGTTAACGTCTTCCATTTCTGCCGCGGCGGCGAAGAAACGATCAGTGTAACTTCATAGGCTCTTCGTCTTTCCCTGCTGGATGTTAGCTAGCACCATATCGGAGAGAGCCACGTGGATTCGTCCTATGAAGCGGGCAATTAGTTCCTGTTTCATGTGCTCGTAGGAGCTGAGAGCCTTTGGGAAGCTTAATGAACTAGGTGAACGCAGCTCCTTTCAGCGTGGTGGCAAAGAGGTGGCACTTCGTCGCCTCGTCTCTTTGGCGATAACGGAGGGCTGCCTCAAATCCTTGAATGTGCTCGCGAGGGTCTGTGGTGCCCTTATAGACTTCCAAGCGTGGCGGTTTGAAGTCTTCTGGGACCGGCGCCTGTCGGATGGCATCGAAGAAAGCGATATCAAAGTCAAGAGATCCAAAGAAGGCCTCAGGCCCATATTGAGGGGTCCCCTGGTGGGGAAAATCCTGACTAGGAGGATAGGAGGAGCCAGAGGCCTGAGCAGAGGGAGCTCTCGAAGTAAGGGG